>CAXKVW010000054.1:0-20303 GCA_964058825.1 Carex arenaria | reverse complement strand
TAAACAAAGATCCGTATCCTCTCTATTACTATAGAGAATGTGCATCACTTTACGGTTTGAGATTAAATGTCAGCCGGGTTGAGATTCGGGTAGAAATATGGGGCAGTATTATTGGGCTTTGAGATTCGTGCCAAGTTAAAATAAATGGTTCAGATTTAATATTTGTAAAAGATTCCCTGGTGCAGAGTATGTAAGAGAGAGGAGATGTGAATTCCCTTTGAAACACAGATGGAAATGGAAGCAAATAAAAGTTGATCACTTTAAATTGTACTGTGAAAGGCAAAGCAAAGCTGTCACGGATCTGCGCAAATGTACAAAGAAATCCGTGCAACCTCCATAGCTAGCCTATGAAGCAAAGCAGAGGTATAGGAGCTCAGAGCCTCATCAGAGTACACAGCTTAATTCCTAGCTACTCCATCGCCATCGGGCTGGCTACTGTACTTTACTCTCGCCAGTTGCTTTGCCTCCTCTCTCTCTCTCTCTCTCTCTCTCTTGTGTAGTCAATTTCTAGAGCCGACCAAAGGCCCTAGACTGCTACTCTACGAGCAAACATGGCTATTTCTAGAGAGGAAAGGAAACTATATCATCTTCATTTACTCGTATTCGTATACTCGTATTTACTCCAAACATTAATTGTAATTGTTTCTTCCTTTCATTGCTATCTTGCGCTGTGCCAGACGAGAAGGTACCACTATAATTTGTAATGAATGATATATATATATATAGAGAGAGAGTAGAACTAGGGTGTTCCTAAGTTCACCCAACTTTTTGTAAACTTTGACTCTAAAATATATTGAATCGACTTTAAACGATGAATTCAAACTGTTGAAATCCTTCTACCTAATGATTGATGCGTCTACATGTGAAAATTTTAAAGTTTTGAATTAATTTAATATAGAGCAAGGTTCTAAATAGCGATTATAGCGGCGTAGCGGGGAGACGAAAAAAAAAGCTATAGCGAAAGCTTTCCTACATAGCGTTTTTTTTTTTTAAATTATATTTTATATTTCTACTAATAATGAACATTATCTATAAAATCTTATAGAGTAACAAAAACACCAAATTGATTAAGAAGTTCTAATATTCATATTGAACCAATACAAAGTCTAAATTGTCATTCAAAATATCCCTAATTCTATAATTCATAAACTATCCATACATTTTCTATTTAAAATATCCTACTATCATATATTAAGTATTATTTTACTACATATTCAAATCAACCATTCTTTAGATTAGTCAGACTGAGACACAAAACCCATTTAAATTGAAAAAAAAATAAAAAAATAAGTCCATGTAGCATAGCGGACCGCTATTCCGCTATCTGCTACGCGCTATAGCGGACCGCTATTACTGCTATAGCGGCCGTAGCTCGAATAGCGCAGTTTTACTCCGTAGCTTAGCTTATGGGGTCCAAAACCGCTACAGCGGCACTATAGCTACGCTATAGCTAGCTATTTAGAACACTGATATAGAGTTAAGTGGTCAAAATAGTCCAAAAAATGAATGCATTAAAATTAATTTATAAACCTTAAACTTTTGACCACTTGACTCTATATTAAATTAATTCGAAACTTTAAAATTTTCACATGTAGACGCATCACTCATTAGGTAGAAGGGTTTCAACGGTTTGGATTCATCGTTTAAAGTCGATTCGATATATTTTAGAGTCAAGTTCACAAGAGGTTTGGTGAACTTAGGAGCACCCTAGTTCTACTCATATATATATATATATATATATATATATAGGAAATTGCTAATATGCTACACGTAGCATAGAGGGCTTCCGTGCAACGGCTCAATATTTGAGTTTTTAAAATTTTAACGGTCGATCCGAATCGTTCAACATGATTTTCACATGAATATGTACTTGCAAACCAAATTTTACATTTTTTAAAATGTTTTTACTACTTTTTTAGATAGGTAGAAAATCACTTGATCTGAAAATTCTGTACCATTCAGATCAAGTGATTTTTTACCTATCTAAAAAAATAGTAAAGAAATTCTAAAAAATATAAATTTTGGTTTGCAAGTATTCATGTGGAGATCATATTGAACGGTTCGGATCGACCGTTAGAATTTTGAAAACTCAAATATTGAGCCGTTGCACGGAGGACCTCTATGCTACGCGTAGCACCTTAGCCAACTCATATATATATATATATAGAGTACGGCTAACGCGCTTCCGGAAGTATATCGACGATATACTTCCGGCCTCTAAAACCTATCGAATCGGCTTTAAACGACAAATCCAAACCGTTAGATGTTCAATCTATATTAAAATGTGCTTGGAGACCAAATTTTACATTTTTTGGAATTTTTTTGCTATTTATTAAACCGGTTTGAAAACCGCTGTTTTCAATGCTCCAGAAATTTAATAAAAACAGCGATTTTCAAACCGGTTTAATAAATAGCAAAAAAATTCCAAAAAATGTAAAATTTGGTCTCCAAGCACATTTTAATATAGATTGAACATCTAACAGTTTGGATTTGTCGTTTAAAGCCGATTCGATAGGTTTTAAGAGGCCGGAAGTATATCGTCGATATACTTCCGGAAGCGCGTTAGCCGTACTATATATATATATATATATATATATATATATATATATATATAGAGGAGGGATCCGCTTACACTATTTTTTGGTGACACAAATATATTATCTATTTTTAAAATTTTTAAAGTCCAAATAATCGATCTAAACTGTTTAACATGACCTCCATATTAAAATATGCTTAGAGACCAAATTTTACATTTTTGTGATTTTTTTACTATTTTTTAAGTATTTTACAAAATCTTTATATTCAGATCATTGAATTTTTGTATGCATCTTAATAAATAATAAAAAATTCAAAATTTTTATTGTTCATATATTAATTTCTCCAAAAGAGAAATAAATATTGTGAGTTGTTACTGATTTCTAGTAGCTAGCAATGATTTTTTTTCCATATTATTTTCAGCACTAAGTTGACCAAGTTATATAAAAATAAAATATTGAAATTTAACAAAGTTTAATTTGTTCATAAAAACGAGTTACAATTCGGCCCAAATAATGCCTACCATTAATTGGGCCGATATCACTATTCGCCCCAATTAATAGCAAACGAGCTTTAAAAACATTTCTTCAACCCGGCCCGTTTACTGTTAATTGGGCCGAAATAGTGATTCAGGTATTTTATTGTAGAATCAGAAACCCTCTTTTGTTCTCGTCTCCGCATAAACCCCAGTTACAGTTAGAGCTCGAGCTCAGGTCAGCAATGGCGTTGCCTGAGGCGAAGGCGGGACAAAAGCTATTCACGCCGGAGACACTCCGCGCCGCTGCGAAGCAGTCTCAGCGCATCCGCCTTGTCCCGCTCTCACTTCGTCGCGCCATTAAAAAGTACCTCCGAGGTTCTCTCTCTCTCTCTCTCTCTTTTGTTTGTGCAATTGAGGATTCAATCGAGATGAGAAATTGAAATGTTGACTCTTTGTTGTAGAGAAGGACAAGGGGCACATGAATAGGAAGGTGATGCACCTCTCAGAGTCTTTTTGCCGTGTGAAGGAAGCCAACCTCCAGCTGGCAGCATCTACCTCACGAGCTCTGGTTGAGGATCCACACCGACCTGTTGAAAACCGTGCGGCCCGGTGGAAGATCCAATCAGCCTATGGTGATATAGGTTTACGCTACAGAGAAGATGAGACAGTTGCCTATGTAGCATCTCGTATGCCAGCTGTCTATACTGCAATCCATCGTGTGCTTAAAGAGGTTTCTTTTCTGATTCCTTACCTTTTGTAGGGTTGATATGGTACATTTGGATTGAGAGTGAGGTTAGTGAGAATAGCGTGCTAACCCCGAATTCGGAATAGCCTAACCTAACATTCCAATGGGTTAATGGAATTTGAGAATAGCTATTTTTTCACCCAAACGTGGAATAGTTGCTAACCTAACTAACACTGCCATTCTTGGCACCCAAACACACCCAAAAGAACAGCAGCATTTGAATCTTAAAGTAAGGATACAATTAGAAGTTCACAGCATTTGAACTCACTGATTGAAATTTTATTAATTTCTGATTTTACTATATGGCAGGTTAGGCGTAGGTTACCTGATTTCTCTCCAAACAAGGTGTTGGATTTTGGTGCGGGACCCAGTTCGGCTCTTTGGTTAGTTCCAGTCACTTTTCATTGTCTCTTTGCTCTCCTATGATTAGTTGTCACATTTATTCACCTTTATTAATGAAAGGGCGATGAGGGATGTATGGCCTCAGTCAATTCAGACAGTTAATTTGGTCGAACCGTCGAAGGAAATGCAAAGAGCCAGCCAAAGCCTCCTTCAGAGTAAATTAATTCCCTTTTTAGTGCCACCTAATATTACATTAGTATCTTAAAACAAAAAAAATATTCCAGTTATCCCAAAATCCTCAAAGCTTCTATTTCTGTTGATAGATTTCAAGGGGTTGCCACTGATTCATAGCTATGACAGCATTCAAGAATTGAATCGCAAACTGGATAAAAAGAACAGGCACCATGATCTTGTTGTATCAGTGAGTTAATTACTTACATAATATGGTGGGGTTATTTTTTAATAATTATTGAACAGTTTTATTTTTGGATTTTTAAATGCAGTCATATGCACTAGGTGAGATTCCATCATTGACCGATCGGATCACAATTGTGCGCCAGCTTTGGGATCTTACAAGTGATGTTTTGGTCAGATATTTTATATTTGAATGCCTTTGTAAATCTAAATTTTAGGAGTGCAAACGATAAAATTCTCTTTTGCAATGTAGGTATTGCTTGAGCCGGGAACACCACATGGATCAAAAATTATAAGTCAAATGCGCTCATATATCCTTTGGATGGAAAAACGGGTATGATAAGCCTTGCAAAGTCAATAATTGATTTGTGTTTTTCCTTGAAGAAAGATAAAAAACAGTTATTCATGCCCCTTTGTTTTTCCTTTCAAGTGGTTGTGCTATTCATAACCTTATAAAGCAGTAAATGATTCTTTACTTTAGTGGGCTTCCAATAATATTTCTTAGTTCGCAATGGGTACTTAATATAAATAAAAATTACATCAGAAACTAACCTTCATCTTTTCCCATGATTTGTAAATATATCCTCTAATTTTTTTTTTTAATTAACATGGTCAAAGAGAAGTAGGAAATTGGAGAAGTTAGAGAAAAAAAATTCAAGCGATGTCACAAGCATTGTTGTCTCCAAGCCCACGTTAAAGGCTGGTTCTTTTGTTGTAGCCCCTGTAAGTTCTTTTTTCTTTTTTTAGTCCAGGTTTATAAAACTCAAATTTGTCTTGGCTTGTTTTTTGTTGGTTTTCTTGGCTCAGTTATGTACTTAATTAACACAAGTGACTAGGAAAAAGAAACATTGATTCAACTTTTTTATTGTTGTTAAATTTATTGGTTGTATAATTTGAGGGTTTACTGTTCATAATTAGTGCCCACATGATGGGAAGTGTCCATTGGAGAACACAAGTAAGTACTGTCATTTCGTACAACGACTGGAGAGGACTTCATCACAGCGTGTCTACAAGGTCTGTTTTTCTTCATCCATTTTTGTTTTACCCTATAAAATATTATATTTTACGAATCCTTCTAACTATTTTTTAACTCTATCAGAGATCGGGAGGCAAACCTTTACGTGGTTTTGAGGATGAGAAGTTTTGTTATGTTGCATTAAGAAGAGGGAAACGACCCCAGTAAGTATGAACTATTATGATTTTTCTTTAGGTTTTTGCACTAAATCTGTTGAGAGTAGAACTAGGGTATATTCTTAAGCTCGCCAAGCTCTGTGGTGAGCTTAATTCGAAAATCTATCGAAATGATTTCAAATAACAAATCCAAACCGTTGAAACTGATTTACTTCATGAGTGATATGTTTGCATGTCAAATTTATAAATTTTCGACTTAATATAGTATAAAGTCAAGCGGTTAAAAAAAGGGATTCACATCTGCTGTGATCCTAAAAGGATTAACAGTAATCCTAAAATCCATGCTTTTCCAAATCCAGCCGTCCAATAATTTCTGTGCACGTATCTCAAAACAGCTGATTTTTCTTTGCACGAATCTCGAAACAATTCAACAGTTGGGTTTGGAAAAACAGGGATTGTAAGGCACTGTTCATGAGCAGCAGATTCGGATCCTAAAAAAAAAGGTTTATAAGCTAATTTTAATGTGTTCATTTTTTTATCAATTTTGGACTGCTTGACTTTATACTAAAGTAATTCAAAAATTTAATTATTTTGCATGTAAATGCATTACTCGTGAAATATATCGGTTTCAACGTTTTGGATTCGTTATTTGATGCTAATCAGATAGGTTTTGGAATTAAGCTCAGGAAGAATTTGGTATCATGCTAGCTTTCATCAATCTATTGATACCCTGGTAAGTTTGATATATTATGATTTTTCTTTATTTTTTTGCACTAAATCTATTGATACCTATGTCTGTATGGTACAGTATGTTATTTTTTTTAAGCCAAGTGCAACAAGATCTAATCTAAGAAAATAATACAACTTTTTTCGATATTTTTTCTTTCCTTTTGTAGGGAAGCTTGGCCACTGGATGGAATGAAATTTGAAACACTAAAAGAGCAACATGCCAAAAGGAACCCAGAGGATCTCATTATTGACTATGGTAACTACTTATTTTATATTGTCTTTATAATTAATTTTTGGGCCTTACTGCAAAACAAATTATTTCATACATACTATACAGATTTTGATTTTCTCAAGTAGATACCCGAACTGTTTGTTGCTATATATGTCTACGTAAGTTTGCAACAAAAGAAGATACCAGATGCTGTATTTTTTCATCTAGCAATATTTGTTATATTGTGAATTTTTGTAGAGGACCAATTTAAATCCGAAGGAGAAGAAGAAGAGGGGTCATTTGAGGACAAGGACCTGGTACCGTACCAGTCTGATGTGGGAGAAACAGATTTATTTCATGGGGTTGAAGAGGAAGAAGAGGATCAGTTACGGGCTGGTATGGGGGGTGGGTGGGGCCGCATTATATACATGCCTTTGAGGAGAGGGAGGCAGGTACAGATGGACATATGCCGGGCCACCAAACGAGACGGGTCAGAAGGGGCTTTCGAGCGGGTTGTGGTGACACAAAGCAACAACCCTGTGTTACACCACCAGGCTCGCCGCTCCATCTGGGGTGACCTTTGGCCATTTTAACACTTTTTTTTTCCATACCGGAGTGTATTTTCTTAGGCAAGAATAATTATTCTGGTTATATTTTCTTGGGCAATAATATATAGGATGCGTTTGTTTTGCCTTTTTTTTTTATATTTGATAAAATGTTGCTACACTCAACATTAATTTTGTTATAATTTAATTCATGTTGAACATTTTTCCCTTTTGGTCCATTATTTATTAGTCAAGTCGTGTTGAGTCCGTATGGACCTGAACAGAATTTCTCAACATCTCAGGTACCTGATAGAAACAATGGGTGGGCAGTATCTCTAGCCTCCTTTTTTGCGGTCAAGATCTAAAACTTTGCTGCCCGAATTTTGTATCGGCTGCCCGAAACACTGAACTTCCTGTAGGCGCTTAACAGCTGCCTGTTATTTCTATCAGGTACCAAAGAGGATGAGAATGTGTCAGAATATGCTTCTATTTACATCTTGTATAGTTAAGCTGTGCTGTCAATTTGATCAGCAAGCTTATTTTAAAATAGATGGGTTAGAATTAGATCACTGATGATATATTACATCATGCCTTACTAGTCTATTATTCATGTCAAAAATTAAATTTTTTCTTGTAAACCTTTAACAAATAACACTATCAAAATTAACAAAGTACTTTAAATTTAAAAATTAAGAAAATTCTTAGTTATAAAAACTTCAGGTTTTTAATAAATTCTTAGTTATATTAATGTTTCCATCTAGTACAGTGTAGTAATGTAGGATGAGAGCAGGTTGGGTCCATGCCCATCGGACTCAAACTGAGTTCGATGGGTTCCATAACAGTCCGATGTGTTTTAAGATCTATGTGCATTTGCTTTAAGATCAGTGTGCACGGATCTTAAAGTCCGATGTGTTTTAAGATCTATGTGCATTTGCTTTAAGATCAGTGTGCACGGATCTTAAAGCAGATTAGACAGTTATGGAGTACACAAACTGCTCTCATGTAGGATATAGCATGACTGTACTGTACTGTACTACATTATGGAATCTGTACTTACAGCAGTGTACTTTCATATTGTCATCTTGTATATATAGTCATCAAGGTTTGATGCAATAAGAGAGGGCCAATAATTTGTTATAAATATCCAAGAAGTGTTGATTTGTAAAATCGAAACTCATCTCTTATCAATGGAATTTGAAGGCGTGACCTCCATATTTCTTTCTCGCTCAAAAAAGAAAAGAAAAAGTATTATCCTGATCGCCTGGCATTCTGAATGGATAACCTATGTTTAAATCTTCAATGTAAAGGTAAGCTTACCACTTGGTGATTTCTTATCATTTTTTCAGTTTGACAAGAAATAAATACTAGATATGTGCCTTTTCCAACCATTTTTGGCTACTAATTATACAACCATTTTTAATAAAATGGTCATGAATTTACTTGTATGATTTCAGACATATCTTAATTTAATTTATGACAACATGATTAGTGTAAATTCTATACAGAGGCGAATCTAAAGCAATTCAAAAGGTGGCTAAGCCACCCCTATGATTTTAAAATTTTAGTTATGTATAATAAAATTTAATTTAATTTAATTTGTTTTGGGAACAATTTATATAATTCAGCCCCCTCATAAATTATTACATGTTTACTTGCAGTCTATTAGTTGAAATTTATGTTGTGATTGTAGAGAGCTTGGCTTCAATTCCTACTAGCCACAATTTGTGCATTTTAATTTTTAATCTCTCCTATTGAGATTTTCTAGTTCCACTCCTGATTCTATACAAGTATGTATGGCAAGCAAAAACACTAGAAACTGACTTACAGAAACAGATGAAACAAAATACTATGTTAAGCAAATTAAATAACTCTACAAGAATATCTAGTACAATAGAATTATATATTTTAAAGACGATGATGTATTTTTCATATTGTAAAGACTAAAGATCAGAAAACCCTAATGATAACTAAATAATGTAGATTACTTATAGTGACCATTTTTCATATTGAAAGATTGATTATATTAATTAGATTAATATAACCACAGTAATATGACAAACATTAATAACAGATATATAATTAAAAAGAATAATTTCAATTAAATTAGATTAATTATATTGAATAACATTTTTCCTTAGTCATGTTGATTTCATTACAATTAATTATCTTAATTTGATTAACATAATTTTATTAGTTAGATTAATATAATAATGTTGTTCAGTCAGAATAAATGTACTAATCAGTACAAATTTGATTTAATTCATTAATTAGATTATAAAACTATTACAAAAATCATATCAGGTGCATTTGTAACAAATAGTAATTGATGGTAAAGAGGACCACAGAACCAAGGATATTCTGGTAAAAGTATTACGTTTAGAAACCTCCTTAGTTTCTTACTAAAACTGTTTAATCATTTTAAAGGGGCTCTTATTTCGGTGCATGAAGATGTTCAAATGTTTGTTAACAGAAAACAAAATTAAAAAGAGGGCTGTGAATGGAAACGAGATTAGGAGATGAGGTTTTAGTTTAAAATTGTTGAAGTACATAATAAAAACGGGAATTAACAAAGAGGAGGGATACACTTACACCATTTTTTGGTGACACAAAATTACACCATATATTTTTAAATAGTGACACAAAAATGGATGGTGTAATTTTGTGTCACAAAAAAATGGTGTAAATGGATCTCTCCTCATTAACAAATTAATAGCATACAAATTGTGACATATTAATTTTTTTTTTTTTTTTTGAAGAAATGTGGAGATCTAGCCTTCAGATTCTAGACATGTTAATTATATTTGATATATTTAATTAACCTTTTAAATGGTCAAGACATATATAAAACTTCTTTTCTTTTCTTCCATTTTGTCAATTGAGAAGTTCACAAAAATTTGCCAGGTGCTTAATTTATATTATATAGAATTAGAGGTTTTTGTATGATTCAAACGATAACCTTTTAAGCAGAATCATATATTTATTTATTTATTATATAATATTGGGATTGCTACTTGCTCAAATCAAAACTTACCAGTTAGTTGTTTCTCTCAACATCTTGCATGGGTATTTGTTTAGCTGCTCTCCTAACCAAGATTTATATTCGCATTATCTAATCTGAATTTTATAAGAACCAAATTGAGAAGATAGACTTCTGAGTTGTTTGCTGAGATTTTAATAGGACAAAATGGCCTAACTGTTACCAAAGCATATCTTAGTAACTTAATTTGGAATCTTTTTTCTAATTTTTTTTTCACTAATTAGCATCAAACATACTGATAATGAACTAAACAAATTCTAATCGAGTAGGTATTGCTAGAGAAAATATTCTTGCACCCTATTTTTTCAATTTTTTTTTTATTTAGATCCAAATATATTTATACTTAATATGTAAGTTGTGCATATATATCTAAATTAACAAGTGTTTATACCTAATATGCAAAGTGTTCGTTTATAATATTTATAAAAAAATGTTCCATGTTAAATACATAATTGACGAGTAAAAATACATTTTTTCAGAATTTGTTTTTATAATTAAGTTATAAACATTTTTCTCATCAAGTATAAATACTTTTAATAATAATATCAACACATCTGAGTGCTAATTATCACCCCTTGTATTGCTAATAATTTCTAAAAGTCAACAGAAGGTTTATCTTAGTTTAATATTTTATTTTTTGAGTAAAAATAAGTTAGTTTAATATTTTATTATAGAGAGAGAGAGAGAGAAGACAATGTAATTAACGAACCCGGGGTTAGGAGAATAACAATACCTGCCCATACAAATTATTTCCATGCAAATAGATCCACCTTATTCCTTTTCTCTATTTCAACATCACCCACAATAAATTAATATCATCACATTATAATTCACATAACCTAATGTCTTTCACTTGATAAGAACTGCACAAGCAAAGATATAAAAGCAAACATACTCTCTGTTCTCTCTCCTCCTGTATCCATAGCATTACATTTTACTTGATCCATAACACCAAAATGAAAAGATGCTCTTTTATTACAACATTTTGTCTAAGCTTAGTCCTAGTATCTTGTTTTGCACCAACTGTGTTTGCTACAATTGGCCGGTACAAGCGTTGGCCAGTCGGAGGTAGCACTAGGTTCTATGAGTTCAAGGTCTCTCTCTCTCATGATCAAGTTGATAGTAGTTATGATCCTCATTTTTTGTGATTTTTGTGGATGTTTGAATTATTAGGTGAATACTATGAAGGTTACAAAGTTGTGCCATACAAGAGATATAGTTACCGTAAATGGAATGTACCCCGGACCAGTCGTGTATGCACAAGAAGACGATCGGGTGATCGTCAAAGTCATAAATGAGGCTCAAACAAATGTTACAATACATTGGTACCTTTGCTTTTCTCATGTGTCAAATTGTTATATAAGATTCCATACTCTTTATGATAATCTTATGAGATTTCTTCTTGTTAGGCATGGTGTAAGGCAAAGGTTGTCATGCTGGTCTGACGGGCCGTCATACATCACTCAGTGCCCAATTCAACCAGGCCAGTCGTTCACATACGAGTTCACAATGTATCAGCAAAAGGGCACTTTTTTCTGGCACGCTCATGTCTCGTGGCTTCGTGGGACAGTTTACGGACCTATTGTTGTGTATCCAAAGACCGGAGTCCCCTATCCCTTCCCTTACCCTTATGAGGAGCATGTTCTCATCTTTGGTACTTCTCATATATATATATATATATACATACCTCCAATAGCTAGCTAATCATTTGTGAAATGTTTCCTGTTTAACTTTTGAACAAAATAGAAAGAAGAAGGCAGGTGTAATTGCCTGAAGTTGTACAAAAGGAAACTGATACCAAGTTCTTATTAGCTGATATAATCATATTGAATGATAATTAATGAGTGTAGGGGAATACTGGGACATGGATGTAGTACAACTGGAGAAGGCTGTGCTAGCAAGTGGTGGTGGGGCACCACCTGCAGATGCTTTCATCATTAATGGGCACCCGGGCCCACTCTACAATTGCTCAGCTCATGGTAACACCTCTGGACTATAGTTTTAACAAAAAAGGCAACATATTCTTAAAGAAACAAATAGTAAAGAATATGCATGAGAAATGTGATTTATATTTTATACACATCATATACATGAGAAATGATGAAATTTGATGCAAATTTGCAATGGTCCATATTTAACTGCAGTTAAATGATTTACAATTGCATGAAAATCAATACAGAACCAATATTTAATGGAAACAAGTCTATATATTTTTTTTTTGACATGATTTGAGATAGTATTTTCAAGGTTGTCAAGATAAGGTGTTGCAAAAGATATCCTGATACCAAAAAAAAATTGCATAATTAAATTGAGGTGCCATTAACAGTTTGACACCCAACTGATAAGGGTTTAAATAATAACTTAAATTCCAGAAGAAAAATCAACATAATTTACCTAATTATTTGACTTGATTTCCAGATTTCTACCAAATCAATGTGGTACCAGGGAAGACATACCTCCTTCGCCTCATAAATGCAGCACTAAACATGGAGCAATTCTTCTCAATTTCTAACCACAAAATGACAATTGTAGAGGGAGATGCTGAGTACACCAAGGCCCAAATTGTGGACCACATAATGCTGGGTCCGGGCCAGACCTACAATGTGCTTGTCAAGGCCGACCAGCCCATAGCGAAATACGAAATGGCTTTGGGCCCGTACATGTCGGCCCAAAATGTCCCCTTCCAAAATATCTCTTCTATTGGCTATTTCCATTACTCAGGTGCCGCAATCAATTCCTTGACCCAAAAGGCCATTCTCCCCCAATTCAACAATAATGTAATCGTGTCTTCTAATTTAAATGGTTTGCGTAGTTTAAATGTGACCAATCTACCCCTGGAGATTGACACTAATTTGTTGGTTACAATTGGACTGAATGTTCAGAAATGCAACCGAAAAAACCCCAACAGCACATGCCAAGGACCTAATGGGGGCATTTTCGCAGCCTCGATGAATAATGTTAGCTTTGTGAAACCCACTATTTCACTTCTACAAGCATATTATAACATGATAAATGGGTTGTATACCACTGATTTTCCTGGGGTGCCGCTAAAGATCTACGATTTTGTCAATGGAGCGCCTAATAACATACCAAACAACACAAATTCACTGATTGGTACCAAGGTTCATGTATTGGAATATGGTAGCAAGGTACAGCTTATACTTCAAGATACTGGTACGGTCACGACTGAGAACCATCCAATACATTTGCATGGATTTAGTTTTCACCTGGTTGGATCTGGTTCTGGTAACTATAATCCTGCCACAGCACAACTCAACTTAGTCGATCCACCGTATATTAATACAATTGGTGTACCAGTTGGAGGATGGGCTGCCATTCGATTTATTGCTGATAATCCGGGTAATTTCTCAAAACATGCATTATATTTAGTCTTATTACTACCAGCAATTAGAGTACAAGTTTAATCCTGATTTTTCTATAATATTCTATTTATTTATTTTTGCAGGAGTATGGTTCATGCATTGCCATCTTGAGGTACACATGTCGTGGGGCCTTGCTATGGCATTTATTGTGAAGAATGGTGTGGGGCCCTTTGAGACTCTGCCCCATCCACCAGCAGATTTGCCAAGGTGCTAAGCTATTCTATGGCATTCAATACTATGCAAGGGATGAAGTTTGCCTATTTTTATTTTATATATATTTTTTTATATGCCATAACCTTTTTATTTCATTTTGCACCTTTCAATGGAACTTTCATGTCAGTTTACTTTATAATTGTATATTACTTGCAATAAGGTGTTGCGGCAATTAAGTGTTGGTAATCACTATGTAAAAGTAATATTACTGTTGCTTTGTTCAACTGTATCATTACCAGCATGAATGGAAAGAGAAAGATAATTTATTCATGTTGGAAAACATACAAAACATTGACTACAAAAAATACCAATTCAACTTAATTCAAACTAGATACTATTCTGGTTTTGCACCAAATGCAATAAGAAAGAAAAAACAAATGAAAAGAAGACAATTTTTTATTTACCTCAGCTGCTCTCCATGAACTATAATGACATTACAATTGGATAGTTACGGATTAATTTTCTCAAAATTCCAAATTTTCGACTCGTCACCAGTGAGACTTGATGTGAAAGCTATCCTCTCATTGCTCTTCAAATTCAAGTAATCAACCTGTGCTGAAAAAAAATGAAAAAAAAATGTACAGTATACTGAATTTGGAATGATTATAATAAATTAAAAAGGGAAAATTCTGTAAAACAGAAAACAACCTGATCTGGATCTAGAACCAAGAGACAGAAGGCTGCAACAGGCCCCACAGAAGGTTCTAGACGTGTCTCCTTCACTGTCTCTTCACTTATAACTGGAAAACCCGGACTTGGCCCCAAATATTGCATTCTAGACTTTGTTGAACTAGCAAACCAAGCCTTCTCTCTTAGCTTAAATAAAAGCAACAATTTATTTTATATTTTGGTTTATTTTACTTTTTTATTCGATAGGAAATGTTCAAGAACAGCACGAATGAAACCTGAAGTTTTGTCGGGTCTGGATTTGAAGAGTCGATAATATCAATCTTCCCGTTAATTCGAAATTGCTCCCATGAATCACTGAAGTACCAACAAATCTGAAAAAAGAAAAATAAATTAACCCATAGGTTCTTCAAAGTTCAATTTAGTAACTTTTCAATGCACAGCCATGAATAATGGTAAATTAAAAGATAAAAAATAGATATGTCACCAAATTCACCCAAATCTCAATATTCTCATATCAAGAGTCAGAATTTAATATTACAAACAATTTTACCGAGTGATACCTCAGAAAAAGGAAAATGCTTGATCTCTTCAATCTTGTTACTTCTCGCATATGTGTTGATCTGAATCTTATCAGATCCTTCTTCAAAACCTCTATAAAATTCATCATTATGAAATTTCAGCTTGATATTTGAATCTTTTATCCATCTAAACCCTAAATTCCTTCATTCTACTCTTCAATTTCATAAATTAGGGAGACTGACTGATACCTTAAATGGAAAAACAAACTGAAATTTGAGCAAAACCTGAAAACAACGGTACGATTAGATGGCCTCCCACTGGTACCGACTGTGGCCTGAGATATAAAAGCAATTAATAGGTAAATAAAAGCAGACATTGAATGAAAAGGAAGAGATGGGGAAGAGAAAGGGGTTTCTTTACAAGCTGAAAGAAGGAAGAATGCTTAAGGTGAGAGTTTGAGTCGAGAGCTTTAAGCAACAGAGCTTTCCATGGAGGTGACACGCATCCCGCCATCGTTCTTGCACTTGTTTGCTATTTCTCTCTCTTTCTCTGCATTTCTGATATTCCTCTAATAATGGAATTGGTATTTTCTAAGGTAACATAATATTACTGTTTGGATCTGGACCGTACAATCTAAATCTGCACGACTATTAAAGCACACAAGTGCGTTCCATCTCGGACTCGGATTCAGATCGTACGACTGTGATTCAAACAGAAGTATTCTGTTACTTCAGAGGACATGGAATCCTGACGACGCGGGCTTTTCATACGCCAATCGTTCTTTCACTAGTTTTTTTTTTTTTTTGAGGAAAAGCCCGTAGGCAGTTCTTTCACTAGTTGCTAGTTCTACATTTCTGAATTCTGATATTCCTCTGATGATGGAAATTGTTTCCCAAAGGTAACATAATATTTCTGTTTGGATCTGGACTGTCCAATCAGAATCTGCACGACTATTAAAGCAGACCAGTGCTTTCCACCTCGGACCGGATTGGCTCTTGGATTCAGATCGGACGACTGTAATCTAAAACAAGTATTCTGTTACTTCAGAGGAATGGATTCCAAATGACGCGGGCTTTTCATTCGCCAGTTGTAAAGTGACCCCACATTTCAGTGTAATGGCAGCTGGTCTATTATCACACTTATGGGAGCGTCCGTTACTCCGATACGGATCTGGACCGTGGAATCAAAATCTGCACGACTATTAAAGCATATCAGTGGTTTCCACCTCGGACCGGATTGGCTCGGATTCAGATCGGACGATAGTGATCCAAACAGAAGAGTTCTGTTACCTCAGAGGATATTGATTCCTGATGACGCGGGCTTTTGATACGCAATCGTTAAGTGGCCCCACATTTCAGTGTAATGGCAGCTGGTCTATCATTACACTGTTAGGAGCGCCCGATACGGGGAATTTCATGTATATCAGTATATCCCTCAAAAATTTCTAATGTTACATATTTCTCCCTCCAAATTAGTAATTACATATTTATTCTTGAAAATCATAGAACTCACATGTTTGTTCAATCTGACTCTATAATATCAAATAGACAAATATCTAAAAATAATTAAATAATATTTTTTTAAAACTTAAAATTTATTTTACACTATTAATTAATAATATATTAACCACTATACCCTTCCTTCCTCTCATTAATCTATTGAGTTTTGGGAGAGCCAAACCTCCCGCCTCTTCTCTCCAAACGTGCCAAATCAGACATTTCCCCCGCCTTTCTTTGTCGCCTCTCCTCTCATAGATTTCTCTCATCCCTCGCTGCCTTCATTTTCCGTCTTCGTCTCGCTCCTCTTCGATATGGCATCGGATGTTAAATCGCCCTGATCTCTAGACTTGGCTATCAATGATTTCTCGAGACCTAGATAGGAGAACATGGCCGAGTCGCCCGCTATTGAATAAGTACTGAAAATTAAATTTTGTGTTAATTTGTATAGCTTAGACTCTGCAGTAGTGCATCAATTTAATTAGTGTCATGACAATATATACAATACATGGGAGATGTATGTAATTGTTCAAAACTAGATGTTAAATTTTGGTAGTTTTAATTGTTTTCTTTTTTATTTTGTAAATATTGATTAGCTTGTCTTGTCTGACACTACATTTGACATCTTTCAGAGCATGTTCTCTTTTCCTTAATCTATTGAGTTTTGGGAGAGCCAAACCTCCCGCCTCTTCTCTCCAAACGCGCCAAATCAGACATTTCCCCCGTCTTTCTTTGTCGCCTCTCCTCTCACAAATTTCTCTCATCCCTCGCTGCCTTCATTTTCCGTCTTCGTCTCGGCCCTCTTCGATATGGCATTGGATGTTAAATCTCCCTGATCTCTAGGGCTATCAGTGATTTCTCGAGACCTAGATAGGAGAACATTGCCGAGTCGCCCGCTATTGAATAAGTACTGAAACTTAAATTTTGTGTTAATTTGTATAGCTTAGACTCTGCAGTAGTGCATCAATTTAATTAGTGTCATGACAATATATACAATACATGGGAGATGTACGTAATTGTTCAAAACTAGATGTTAAATTTTGGTAGTTTTAATTGTTTTATTTTTTATTTTGTAAATATTGATTAGCTTGTCTTGTCTGACACTACATTTGGCATCTTTCAGAGCATGTCCTCTTTTCTTTTTCTTTTTCTTTCTCTCTCTTTTTTTTCATGTAATATTACCGCAACTTTGTAATTCAGAAATAAATCACTATTTTATAGTTCATACTATATATCAAAATATATATTTTTCCAAGTAATTACGAGAGCATTTTTTAAAATAATACATCAATATTACGCAATCAAAAGCTATATATATATTAATACATTTAAAGAAACTGACACTTATATTTATAAAAAATTCTTCTTTATTTCTTTCTAATTTATCTTCTCTTTTTCTCTCTTTAATTAGGTTTCGTTCTTTGATTTACATTATACATATTTTTTAAATGGTTTGTCACATGTGCGCCTTAGTGCCACTGCTACCTTGATACTTTGTTTTTTTTTTTTTTAAGTTTAAACATTTACAAATTAAACCCTCAATTTTTATATTTTTACAGGTAAGTCCAAAGTATTTTTTTTATAAATAATAAAAATTATGATTGTGAGCTAGGCATGGTTATATGATATTTTTTTTTATCATATGTAATATTATAGTTATGTAAAGTTATCCATAAATAGTGACAACTAAGTTAATTAATTTATGCATGAATTAAATTTTATTGTTAGATAATAAATCTAATGTAAAATATACATGTTATTATTAGAAGGGTAACAAATATTATGCACGTGTATTGCAACGGAGACATATTATAAGAGAAAAAAAGTTATTTCATACAAAATAACATATTTTTATAAAAAAATTTAGATCAAATGAAAAATAATATTTTTAAATGACATATTTAATAAAATATTAAATGATTTATTTTTTAATCTTTTTAATATATTTTTATAAAAAATCTCTAATAAAATGACAAATAAAATTTCTTAAATGAATAAAAAAAATAGAAATAAATAAAGTCATGATCAATCAATTATCAAATAAGTAAAAAATTATTTAAATGATATTTAAAAAATATAAAGAAACCATGATAATAAAAAAAAATGATACAATTTTCATATAGAGGATACATGTCTAAATAAATTTAGACTTCTACACGTAAACAAACATAAAAAATATGCATATAATCAAAATATTTGATATGAAGTATGATATTAAAGCTAAAATGCCATCTTTTAATCAAAAGTCAAAACTGTTAGCAGATCAAAACATCTGCATGCTTAATATAAGAATGGAGATTATGTTCTTGCAATATTTGTTTATTTTGCTTGAATGTGTAACATAATAAGCTTGAACATAGAGGTGCACTAAAGAAATTTTACAATGGAATTGACTAAAGAGTCCGGACCTCTATTCTTTCTTCCCCAATCTCTATCCGAAGAACCAATCAAACAAAAAGAATCTCTATCCGAAGAAGAAAAGAAAAGAAAAGAAAAGAAAAAACTTGATCCGACCTCTAAATCAATCCGGTCGAACAAGAACAGGGTCTCTTCATCTCGCACAAAGTACGTATTTTGCAACTTCAGTTTAATTATTCTTTAATAATTCTTTTTATGGGCAAAAAACGAATTGTAGATATTTTTCCTAATTCCAGTTCTGTAGTATGGTTTTTGTTCCTTTATAAGTTTCACATCCAGTAGTTAGTTTTCAAGAAGAAGAAAAAATCATGTCTGAGCTCTGTTTTTTTTTTCCCAACCTTTGCTGCTTGAATTATATACTTCCATCAAGGAACTTTTAATATCAATTACTTCTTGGTTCCATGGTACTGTGAAGTAATTACTTTTTGTATAAAATAAAAAAAAAACTTTAAAATAGAATTTTAAAGTCCTCTAGAATTAATTACTCCTTATACTGTGAATAACTTGCTTCTTGTACTATAGTAAACAAAGACTACAATTCAAGTATAATTTTAACTTGATTAAATGTAACAATCAAGCACAAAAATTAAAATTAAATGCATTTCAACCATCAATTCACTCATTTATCACTTTGCAGTGTGTGTTCAGTTCACTCTGATATCACTTTGGAGTGTATAGTTAATTCACTCATTTAAACATTTTTTAGAATCTGATATATACATTATATCAATCATAATCAGTGATTAGTATCAATATACATAATATAGTTTAATTATAGTATTACATATTCTATAAAAAGAAAAAAACCAACATCCTAACAAATTTCTCATGCATTTGCCAAACATCTATATTCTAAAATTCTCCATGGATTAAATGACTTTGGTTTTGACAAATTGAAATTCCCATTCCCACAAAATTCCCAGTTAGAAACCTTAATTTGTAATTGTTGCAACAATTTTCAATTACAAGTGCTAATTAACAATTTTTTCATGGGATTGTCAGAACTGGAAAATCAGCAAAAATTGAAGTGCTAATTATGCATTATTCAACAAAATTGTCAGAACTATGTGATATTGTTCAACTGAAGAGGAGCAGCTGATGAACTGTTTATTATGGGATTTTTCTTATTTAGATAAAAACTCCTTACTTTAACTCGCATTCGGTAACAGGTGCAGTAATGGCTAACTACAAGTGCAGTAGTGTGGGAAAAGACTGGGCCGATCTAAGTCCGAATTTGCTACCTCTCATTGCACACAAGTTAGATAGCATCATTGATTTTATCCGTTTCCGTGCTGTGTGCAAGCAGTGGCGGTCGGCCACTGAATTGTCAGATAACCCCCCTCAGTTTCCTTGGCTTATGATACTTGAATTATATAGAAACCCTAACATCAGTTTCATTGCCCTTCCGTCTACCAATAATTTCTCCATTCGTTTTCAACTTCTTTCCACCAAGATTAGTCGTGGGTCTAATGAGTTT
>CAXKVW010000053.1:0-90724 GCA_964058825.1 Carex arenaria | reverse complement strand
TGTTTAATTTTTAACAAAAATGCCCCCACAATCAGACCATATTAGAACCAGTCAACATACACACAACCATAGAACTTACCGTCATGAGAAACATCATGCGCCTGGCGACCCTCTCTATGAGCATTTCTTTTTCCATGTGCAGTGCCATTGTACTCTTTGAGGAAAGATGTATTGTCAAAAATCTCAATAGAGAAATTTGATTTCCCCTTATGAGAGAACACCATGGAGTAACCGTGTTTTATCTCGTGGGCTTTTAGAAACTCGGGCCATCCATTTGTGAAGTAAGTGTTGGTCTTGGACATACTCAGCTCCACATTCCATGTTTTTCCCAAGGGACTCAATATTGAGACCTTGTTGAAAGCGGTGAGTAGCCTTGCAAACTTGACTGGGATTCTCTGCATGGTACAACTATTTGTAGTCAGATCTCACACCAGTTCAATAATCCATACTTTAGACTTTTATAGGAATATAAATTGAAAGATGAAATATCTATTTGAAATAATGTTATGCATTATGTTTGAAATGTTATTCTTGAAGAGAAAATAAAAAGGAACATATGTGTATAACATTTTTACTAAATCTATGTAAAACATATATAAATACAAATATATCTAAAATATTAAACTGGATAGGATCATTTTTTTCAAGATACTGCAGAACATACATGGTATAAAGTATAAACAGATATGAAGTAATTAAATACCATTTTATTTTCACTGTCAGGAAGCAAAAAGCTGATGAAGAACTTCGCCATGTCGGGTCAAATCTACGAAGGAGATTTAAAAAATTAGTTCTTTTGAGTGTTTGATCTAATGAAAGCCTTAAGAAGTTTTGTTTTATCTTTAACTATTTTTTTTTCGTTTTATGTACTGTTGTAACTAAGGCTACTATCTAAATATAAACAAGAAGTCTTCTGGATAAACAGATCATATAAAATACTTACCTTATCCAATGTTTAAAATTTTCCTTCACTCTGCAACTGGCTTACAACTAGCTTAATTAAGTTTGGATGAAGCGGGGTTTCAAGAGAGAAGAAAAGACAAAAAGCAATAGAGATGATAGAAGGAAAAAGGTGATGAAATAGAAGATGAAAAAAGATTGATGCACGCCGACTGTTTGAGTAAATTCCTCTGAGAATGAAAAACAAAGAACCCACAAGGATTCGGGAATAACATTAATGGCGAATGTGTAGGAGTTGTAATAACCTTGCTGGCATGAAGAGAAAAGAGAAGTAAAAGTAGTTGGTCGGATTTAATTGTATGTGAAAATTGACGAATTGCATTAGAGATTTCTTCTCATTTTTTTGTTTTCTTATTCTACACTCAAGTCTTTTTTGTTTTGATTACCTCCTCTGTCACCCAGTTTTCTCTTCCCATTACATTTTTTTTTAGGAAGGCATTCTCTTCCCATTACTAAATTCAATAAGAAGTTAACAACAACAGTTTGTCAGTTTCTCTATAAAAAAAAAATAACAACAACAGCCATATACCTGTCAAGCTTAAGAGTAATATACTTTGTAAGTGAAATGAATATAATGCATGTTTGTTGTTTAAAAAAACAAAAGTAATCAACATTTCATAAAAGATTTCTATAAAATTATTTTTATTTTCATAAAATTCAAAGATTGAATTTAAGGTCCAATAGTTTGTGTTAAACATAAATCAATTAATCAAATAATAATAATAATTATTCCTCTAAAATCAAAACCCGCAACTTTGTGCAAACAAAACGCACTCTCTCTATTTTTAGCCTAAAGGACAGAGTAAATTCATTAAAATTAAACAAAAAGGAAAGCCTCTGATAAATTACCGCTAAGACTAAGTCATCATCATCCCTTTTAAACTAAAAAAGAAATGAAGATGATGAATTTCAAAATAGAAATGGAGATTCGGTGCCTAAAGACTGAGTGGCAGCCGGAGCGAAGTAACACACGCCAAAAGCAACAAAAGCAAGGTACTAACTAGGTTTAGGGTTTTTGAGCTGACATCTCAGACTCAGAGCAAGAGCAAGGACTGAGCAAGAGTGGAAAGGTGGTGACTGATACTTCATTTATCTCGTTATCTGTGCACGCAACTGATTTTTGGGCCTCACGGCCTGTTGAAGCCTAAACAAAACCCATCTTAGCTTAGCAGGCCGCTGCACTATGTAACTCGTAATCTTTCCCTGTAACCGTCAATAATTTTTCGAGTTATATGACTATGGAGGTTTAATATGAAATCTAAAGTGTTTTTAAGTTTATCAATTTTTTTTTGTTGACTCAATTTTAAAATCTATTGAATTGATTTCAAATGACAAATTTAAACCGTTGAAATTATTCTATCTTACGAGTAATGTGGCTAAATGCAAAAAATTTAAATTTTCAAATTAATTTTGTATATAATTAAGCGGTCAAAAAAGATTTCAAAAAATGAATGCACTAAAATTAATTTATAAACCTTCTAATTTTAACCACTTGACTTTACATTAAATTAATTTGAAAGTTCAAAATTTTTACGTGTAGACGCCTCACTCATAAGGTAGAAGGATTTCAATAGTTTGGATTCGTCGTTTGAAGCTAATTTGATAGGTTTTTAGAGTTGAGTTCACAAAGGGGCTTGGTGAACTTAGGAACACCCTAGTTTTACTATACGA
The DNA here is from genome assembly GCA_964058825.1 of Carex arenaria. Classification (NCBI taxonomy): domain Eukaryota; kingdom Viridiplantae; phylum Streptophyta; class Magnoliopsida; order Poales; family Cyperaceae; genus Carex; species Carex arenaria. The sequence goes on along the minus strand of CAXKVW010000053.1, from coordinate 88,093 downwards.
CATCTTACCATATGATTTTTCATAGTCTAAACAGTCGACCCAAACCGTTAAACATGATCTCCATATTAAAATTTCACTGAAAAATTAAATTCTTTCGCACTTCAAGTAAAAAAAAAAATTGTTGCACTTCCTCCAATTTAAACAAGTCCAGAAATGGAAAAAGTGAGGGTGGCATAGTCATCCGGATAGTTTGTTTTTAATGCGGTATTGACATCCATTAAATATCAGCTTTAATGAGATGAGTATTGGTAGTTTGTTCAGTGTACTAAAGTGGCCTGGTGAGACGAAAGTTGAAAATTAATGAGATGCATCAGCATCATGCATTCAACGGTGGTATATCTGAGACTTTTTCATATAGGTGTTTCGTACATCACATACATTTTAAATGATGACCATTTAAAATAGTAAAAAAAAATTAAGATGAAGAAATTGAATTATTTTAATTAAAATATATTCAAATTGCAAGCATAATAATTCAGATTCCTTTAACAGTACGTATAAACAAAAATATATTCAAATACTTACAAATGTGTCACACCCCGTGACAATCTGCCACGTATTTATACGAAAGGCGTGAGCATAAAACACACATTATCAATAAAAATATATATACTGCCACATTATCAATAAAAATGGTAAGCCTAAAGGGTATATGGTCTGTTTAATAAAATATATTTGATTTATTTAAGATTGAGTTGGATGTACAATTAATTCTCTTACATAACATTTTTGAATGCTATAAATTTTCAGAAATCTGATTATATTACTCTTAATCGAATAATTTGATTTACTAAAATAACTTAAGGAAGTATTAATCAAAGATATTTATATGATTAAAGTCTAATTTGTATACCTTACTTCAGTTTCTTCGGTTTGATATTAATAAATTAATGATTAATTCGTACAATCAAGTCTGTAAGCTGATCAATATTTTAGTGAAATACTGAGGAATTTAGATATCATAAATTTAAATTTTCAATTTACATTATACTATTCAAATCCAGAAGGTCTGTTAAGATTATTGAGTATTAAATCAATACATAAAGAAAATTTTGAATATAACTTGTTATGCTTAATAATTCTAAACACTAGGCCTTAACGCATACAACTACGTATATTGTATTATTAGAATTCTAATGGCAAGATCTTAACGTTTTGGTTACTCACTAAGCGAGGATTTTATTGATACTGTGTGAACCTTAGCTCTGATACCAACTTAGTTGTCACACTTCGTGACAACCCGCCACGTATTTGTACGTAAGGCGTGAGCATAAAACACACATTATCAATAAAAATATATATACTGCCACAAACTTATATACAAATCACACATCATATATTTTGTTTTTACAAAGGACATAAATGGCCACGGCTATTATATGAATGTTTTATAGCCATGTTCATTCTATGGTTTCAAGCAAAATAAAATAAATAAACCAAGTGGCAATATAATAGTTATCCTTGCTTTGTCTTCTCGTTTTACTTCTCTCCTTGTTTAGCCTTATTATCTTCATCACCTGGAACCCACATAAATAAAGTGGTACGGATAAGAGTTCGAACAAACTCTTAGTGCGGGTTTTTAGTTCCAGCCCGGATCTATGTGAAATTAACTTTAAATATCAAATGTACATTTCTTATTCAAGGTTAATTAAAGGAAACCTATCCAATGATGCACCAATTTAGTTATTTATTCAAAAACATATATTTATCCTTTTCATTTCACATTTTCATTTCCTAACTAAGCGGTGCATCCAGCTTTCCGTTAAGTTTTAGTTGTCTCACTAGGCGGTGCATCCGGCTCTCCGCTAGGTATTGACCGTCTCACTAGGCGGTGCATCCGGCTTTCCGCTAGATATTGACCCGTGACAGGACCGTTTTCGCCTGCAGTCACGTTAACGAGGGGTCTAGTCGATTACCGGACCCGATGTATACATCCCGATATGTAAAACATATCAGTCCCTGTTCACTAATCGTATTCTAGCCATTTTATATTCACATATATAACGTTCATTTCTAAAATCCATTTCAATAACATCATGGCATCTTTCCTTAGATTTCCAAATTCACCATTCATCACATAATAACTGAAATAAAATATTGGACCAAATGGTAAAGTAATTTAACAATTATCCGGGAAATACACCGCACCTGGAATTCAATAGGTTCCTGGAATGTACGCTTCATGTTCCTTAATCTCTAGACTTTAACCTAAGTTATTTAATTATGAAATCTTATTAATCATAATAGAACTTATGAAATACAATTTTTTTACTACATCGTTTTGATTTTATTATTGATAAGAATGCGACCTAAGATTTTAACAGCTTTATAAAATAAGAAAAATTAAGATAACCGTTGAAAGTTAATTATACCATGTGTAAGAATTACATTTAACAGCTTTATTAGCAACGAGTTAAATGATGTTATTGAAAATAGAAATATATTTTATGAGAATTACATTTAATCATAAAATCCAGTGATTAAGATGTATTGATATATTAATTAACAAAAGTAGATAGTTTTAATGTAACAAAAGATTTTGCAGAGTAAGATTGTAGTTAGAGACGGACTTGGGTTTGAAGACATAATTACATAAAATATATTTAAGTAATGTACACACCTGACGATGAAAGACAGAGACAAGAGAAAATGGTTTGGCTCCTTGAGACAAAACAGAAGGGTTTGGTAATAATTTTTTTTAGTGAGCATGTTCTGGAGAGAGAGAGAGAGAGAGGTTATAAAGATTCAGCCTGTAGAGGAAAGGGGTGTAAATTGCACTTATTGAATGGTCATCGGGTGCGAATCATGATAAGGCAGAAACAAAAGGGTGCGAACTAGTTTTGGGTTCAGTTTTTGTACAACTCGCAGTATAAAATTGAATATTATTATTATGCCCAATGTAAAAATTAGCATTATATATAGTACTATTTTTATACGTGTCTAAATTGAACTTCAGAGCAGAGAAGTGAAAGGTATATAAGAAGATAAGTTGTACAAAATTATAATTAAATTAATAATTTAAACTGTTGGAAACTAAATTAGTATTATTTTAGAAAAAATATTTTTATATATATTGACGCTAATTATTGTATATGTATTTATAAAAAAATGAGTTGTTACAAAATGTAGATAAAAATAATAAATGTTTTAGAAAAAAATAACATAACAAATTACAAGCATAATAATTAAGATTCTTTTAATCAGAAATATATACAAGAATACGAAGATATACATAATCATACAAATGACAATTTTCCGACCAGCAAATGTTGCAAGTATAATTCGGCTTTTTTAAAAATAATTTGTTTAGTGGGATGCAATTAAATTAGATATACGTACTAGGAAGGTATTTAAATTTAATTTAATTGGATGTTGTTTTGTTATCATAATTAGATGATGTTTTGTTATCTGGTAGGGAGTAAATTATTTTATAGGAAAATAAAATTTGAAATCTTGAGGAAAAAGATTAACAACCTGGCATGGAGTATGGAACTGCACTAACAATTAATGCAATTCTATTTCGGATTATATCTAATTAGTTCGGATTCAAATCAGGACTTGCTTTAGCGTGAATACTAACTTAGATCTAATTAGTTCAGATTCTAATCAGACCATGTGAAAAATTAAAGGCAACAGAAGAGATCCATAGCGAACAGTTGGAGGCGAATCCGCAAAATCATATTGCTGGTCAAGAAAGAAAACACTACGCGCACGCAAACCCATCGCATGGAAAAATAAGAGGAGAGCCACGACAGATCCAAAATGAGGTAACTTGTATTGAAAAGAAAATGACATCATCCTGCGTCCAAAGTACGGAGGAAGTCTTTTTTTTTCTTTTTATCTGAAGCCCTTGGGCTAGTACTGAGGAAGTCAGACGGGTTATTTTCCCATGCCGAAGGTTCTGCATGCATTAATGGAGACACGACAAGTCCTGAGAGGCTGAGAGCTGAGCCTAGGCAAAGAAAAAAGGACAAGGAATTTTTTTTGCATAGAAAATAATGAAAAAGAAGAGAAACACATAGAAAGAGTGTATGAGAATTTTCATCAGTAGTAAGATCGGTGGGGCTACCACCCGATTCTAAATATTGGTTTTGCTATCAATTTTTGATTGGAAAAAAATATGAAAAAACATGATACTAACTTTCTTAATTATATTGGACTTACATTAGTATTTTTATTTTAGTAATGAAATATTTAACATTATTTCATTTAAATTGACATTTATTTAAATTCAATTACATTATTTTGAAGTAGGATTAGGGGTGAAAACGGGTTGGATATTATCCGACCGTATCTGGATCCGTATTCGAAAATTAAATACAGATATCTGATATCTAATATTTGAATATCTGTGCGAATACGGATACAAATATGATTTTAAATTTTAATTATTCGTATCCGAATAGTAGATATAATAATTTGCAGTCGAAATTAAACAATACAATGAACCAAAAATTATATAATGATTTTTGGTCATCAGAGATATATAGCTCTCCTCTAAACATTTACATGTGAAAGAAATAATCTGAAAGTAAAAAAAAGATATCAACGAAATATATATCCAGATAGTAATTTGTTCCAAAAGTATTGTGAAGAAGAGAAAGGATTCACTTACAATATTATATAGTTACGACATCTTACAACACGATTTTTCAAAGTTCAAATAGTTGAACTAAACCGTTCAATATGATCTCTATATTAAAATGTGCTTGGAGATCAAATTTTACATTTTTTTTAACTTTTTTTTTTTGCTATTTATTAAGTATTTTACAAAACTGTTGTTTTTTAGACCATTGAATTTTGTACCCATCTTAATAAATAATAAAACAAAAAAATGTAAAATTTGATCTCCAAGTATATTTTAATATGGAGATTATGTTGAACTGTTTAGATTGATTGTTTAGACTATAAAAATCATATTGTAAGATGTTGTAACTATCCAATTTTCTAATTAGATTTCTCCTAAAACAATTATCATATTAGACTTCCATATGCTTATAATTTGAATAATTATGAGTAGAACTAGGGTGTTCCTAAGTTCACTAAATTTCTTTGTGAACTCAACTCTAAATTCTATTGAATTGGTTTCAAACGACGAATCTAAACTGTTAAAATCCTTCTATCTTACGAGTAATGTGTCTACATGTGAAAATCTTAAAGTTTCAAATTAATTTAGTATAAAGTCAAGTAGTCAAAATTAGAAGGTTTATAAATTAATTTTGATACATTCATTTTTTGAACGTCTTTTGAACACTTGACTCTATACAAAATTAATTTTAAATTTTAAATTTTCGGATATAGACACATCATTAGTAAGATAGAATGATTTTAACGGTTTGGATCCTACTCTAATTATGAAGTTCTACTCTAATTATGAGGGCTACAGGGAAAGATTACGAGTTACACAATGCAGCGGCCTGCTAATCTAAGCTGGGTTTGTTTGGGCTTCAACAGGCCGTGAGGCCCAAAATCAGTTGATTGCACAGAAAAGTAAATGAACACCACCTCTGACTCCTGCTCTGAGATGTCCGCTCAAAAACCCTAAACCTTGCTTTTGGTGTGTGTTACTTGGCTCCGGTTGCCACCCAGTCTTTTAGGTACCAAATCTCCTTTTCTATGTTGAAATTCATCATCTCCATTTCCGTTCTTAGTTGAAGAGGGATGATGAATTGATGATGACTTAGTCGCAACGGTAATTTATTTATTTTTGTTTAATTTTAATGAGTTTGCTCTGTCCCTTGGGTTCAAAATAGAGAGAGTGCATTTTGTTTGCTCAATGTTCCGGGTTTTGATTTTATAGGAATAATTATTATTATTTGATTAATTGATTTATGTTTAAAACAAAGTATTGGACCTTAAATTTAATCTTTGAATTTTATGAAAATATAAATAATTGTATAGAAATCTTTTATGAAATGTTGATCTACTTTTGTATTTTTAAGCAACAAACATGCATTGTATTTGTTTTGTGGTGAAGACCCAGTGATGTAGTAATAAGTATAAGAACATAGACCCGAAAAAGAATGTTCTCTATTGAAGCCCGATAAGATGTACTACAAGAATCATGCTTGCACTAAAGATGTACTACATATGTCCGGCTGGGATTAATCTGGGCCGTTTGTTTGTAATTTGCTTGAGTCAGGTACCTGGGGTGATCAGAATTCCTTCCAACACTTGGTGCATACTTCTTGGTTTTGTTGAATTCCTTTCCTTTTGCTTAATGTATTGTTTTTTTTTTTTTAATCCCTTTTTAGCAAACTCTTGTATTTGTCTACAGTATTACCATAGGATTTTTTTTTTAATTATTGTTCGCTACACTTACCATATTAGAAAACATTTTGATGATTTCTCTACATTGTCACTACTACTAATTTTATGGCGATATTGGATCTTATGGTTATTTCATGGATAAATTGGTTATTTCAAAAATTTAGATGGGTACACCAGAAATTATCCCCCCCCCCCCTCCCCCCAAAAAAAAAAAAAAAAATAGTTAACGGTTTAACATTAGCAACCTTTAATAAAGGAAAAATTAAAAAAGGCCACTCGGTGGCAGTCAGCAACTACCTGAGTTCAGGGTACTGAGATGAATCATCAAAAAACACTGGTAATGCAATGGTACCATTTACAGATGCCTGTTCCAATTGATGGCAACTTGAATGTCCTGTAGTACTTCTGACATGGTGGGCCTCTCTGTCGAATAGTGGTTAGTGCATCTCACTGCAGTCTCAGCTATTTTCAAATAGACTGGATATCTTTGTAATTTTCCTCGAGTGATGGGTCAATTTTGCTCGGATATCTTCCGTCTCATAGTGAAATTTTGCCTCACATATAAATGAATGACCAGTTTTTTTTTAATATGATTGAATGTAATTAGGTTGTGCAAAAAAAGAAAAAAGAGGTAAAAATAGACAAATGTGCACTCTTTTGGAGTAAAGTTGTTGGAGCTGTTCATCAGCTCTGGGAAACAAATGTGCGATCTTTTTGGGTGTTTGATGTAGGCAATGAAATAGTTGGAGGCACCAAAGAATGCGCCATGGAGCAGTCAATTGATTTTGATTTTTGAGTTGGACCAACAATGCCAGTATTGATCTATTAGCCTTTTTTGGGTGTATGGATAATGAGTCCTAAAAGAGATGAGCAAATACCAGTTGATACCATCGCTATTCGCTATGCTTAGCATCTCTTTGTTTAGTAAGGTTCACTTAATTAAAGTTAAACCAGACTTGAAAGGCTGGAGGATGAAATTTGCCTCTCTGAAATGTGGGCCCCATAGTTTGCAAAATCGGCCGAGTAGGAACGGAATCGGACGACACCGATCCGATTTTTGACCGAGTTACTCGGACACAGATTTTTCAGAGAAAAAACGGATTCAACCGTGGTGAATCGACAATTTCGAGTGATTCTTGACCAATTTCAGACCAATTCTCACGATTTGGGAGCGAGTCTCGCGATTTGGAGGCGATTATGTCTTTTCTCTGTGTCAATTTTGGGTTTATCAGAAAGAAGAGCAAACGGATTTGGGAAGAAAGAACGAAGGAGCTGTGGAGAAGAAAAGCGTAGAATATCTTAAATAGACTTGGTGTACCAAAGTCCAATAAAATAGAAATTGAAAATACATTGGTCCATTGTGAACCAGAGCAATGAAAAATATTTGATGGGAGATGGGCGACTTGTATATATTTATGACTGCCTCTATATTTTCATTCTCCTCACCATTTCAATTCACATTGGAGCCATCCATTTCCACAGTTCTTTGTATTTTTGTATTTGCATTGAGTTGTCTATAATAATAATAATAATAATAATAATGATGATGATAATGATAATGATTATAATAATAATAATATTAATATCAGACAACTAGCAGTCTACTACGTTCAATCAATCATTTATCTTAGTGGATTATTTAATTGTAATAAATTGTCTAAACATAAATTGTTGACAAATTATTTTTTTTATCAATTTTTCTAATTTTTTTAGTATAAAACGAGCTTCTGACAAAAAAGTCTGATTTTCCGATCCGATTCGGCCGATTTTGACTGATTCATGCAATTCGAATCCCCTGATCAAAAAACCGATCCCAATTCTGATTCCGATTTTTCCTTCTATGGTGGGCCCATCCAGTAAAATCTCATACGATTACTCAATAGAAAAATCCCATCCAGTAAAATACCAGTAAACAATTAAACTAAAATGAAAAACTAAAAGAAAATACAAACTGAAATTAGTAGTGCCTGTCATCCTTCATTAGTATTGTACCAGAGTACCGCTTTTAATCCTAATATCGTTGTTTTGAACTTCGACTAACTGATTAATATATAAATAATAAACCACAGAAAATTGATGTTATAATTTGTACACAATGTTTAGATGTTTCCTTCTTCCATCTCATCTCAAGTTGGTTCATATAAAATCTGTTTATCTTTTTGAGGTAGATCTTAGGTGCATATCCTCAATGTACTGCATCACTTCATTTTGCTTATTGATAATAAAGCTTTCATGTTAAAGGGTTCTTTTAAGCATCAGTCTATACTATTCCTGCACAGTTCTTGATTTCAGTATAGCATGATAATGTAGTTTGTTTCTGATTTCAATTAATGATGTGGTTGAAATAATGAACTCATTCTATGGTAATACTTCAAAAGACCAATTCACTAAAATATGTCAAGTTTATGATAAAATTTTAATACTCATTGAAGATTCAGAAAATAAAAGACCATATAGAATGTTAAAGAGAACAAGTAAATATCAACCTGAAAATATAAGTGATGATTTGCATATGTTTTTTTCAAGATGTTGAAAGCAAACAGACAAATGTTAAGACGTCAAAGTTTTGGTCACGTTTGAGCCTACCAATAACTGGCGAAGCCTGAAGGACAGATAATTAAAAACTACTCATTTTTCTTTTTAATCACACTTTTAATTATCTGCTGAACCTGCCAGATATCTAAACTGCCAAATATACTGCTCCATACGATATATTGTGGGTCAAGAAAGCAGGAATATTAACTCGATCAGATCTAATTTTTTAACGCAATATTTTATGTATTTACTTAGAATATCTTTTGAACCGGAATTAATAATTCATATCCAAAACATTTTTATTTTTTTTCCAATAACACACCAAGAAATATTTTAATTTTCCTTACAGCTGTAATAAATCCGGCTTGGGAAATGTTGATTCAGGTTATTTGTCGCAGTTTTTCTAATATATCAAATTATATAATATTTTATCTATTTTTAAAGAAATATATAAAATATTTCTATATGTCAATACAAAAAATAAATAAATTATAACATTTTTTGCTTAATAAAAAATAAAAAACCTAAAACCGTGAACTTAATTTCCGGTTTCATGAATAAAAATCTATTTTGAGATCTAAACCGCAATTTTAATTTTCGATTATACGAAACCGTAGATTCATTATGTAGTTTTGAGAAGGCTAAAACAGTAAATTAAATTTGCAGTTTTGGGGCCTAAAACCGTGATTAAAATTGGGGTTTGGGCATTTTTCAAAATCTTGTCAAACAGGGTGCATAATTCGATTTTTTATGTTAATAAAAAATTTCGTAGGGGGAGCAAGAACATAGCAAATCAGATTTAAATAGCTAATTCACTACAGCAGAAAGAAGCATCAGAGACCGGTGAAACCGGTCTCTGATACTTATGTCGCCGGTCGCTGATGCTCAATTTGGTCGCTGATGCCAAATTCCAGTTGCTGATGTCCCGGTCGCTGATGCCTGTCCGATAACGTCACCGGTCGCTGAATGATGTCATCCCAGTCTCTGATACTTCATCAGCGACTATTTTATATTTGGTCGCTAATTCTCTAAGTATCAGAGACTAATATAACCGATCGCTGATCCATCTGTCTGGATTCTTCGTTTATTCATTATGTGCTATTTCCTTGTAGGATATAACTATTTATATCCTACAAGTAACAATGAACAAGCATAACACGATTATTTTGTCCATTTTCATCATGATCGACAAATAAAATAATTCCATCTTTTTGCATTCACAGTGGCAATAAACTAGTCAGATAAAAGAAATAAACAGGGCCAAGTAACTCAGAAAAATACAGAACTAAAATTTGGTAAAAACAAAATTTCAGATGTTCTTATGGCCTAGCACAACAAAATTCATCATCCATAAAACAAAGCAAAAACTACTAAACTTTGAATGACACAGCTTAGGCTCCAACCACCTCAGTAGTTTCTTCCATAGGAACGTCTTCTGCTGGCCTATCGACCGTCACACCAGTATCCTCCTTGGTGTAGTCACCATGAACCTTCGAATGAGAGATAAGAAAAGCAAAATCCTATTGAACCTAAGACAATTCAAAAATAAAACAAAAAACAAAAGGAAGAATAAAAATGTTACCTCCATGAGCTTGCCCAAGTCAAATTTGGGGCAGACATTGCGATTATTACTTGCATTGGATAAGTAGCAGAACCATACACTGCTTATGGTTAGAACCTTACAATTATTCAATCAACTTCAATTTAAAATCACAAAGCAGCATTGGAACGAAACATTTGCAAGCTGCTAAGTCAAATACTTACAAGAATGTATTGACAAGGCAACATAAGTGGAAAAGGAGAAATCCGTACCATTTCCGGTCTGCTGCCGACTTGAGAGCCTGCAACAAGCTAGCAATGGTCTCTATGGTGGCAGTTTTTAAACCTACACCACTATGTTCCTAGCAAAATTCAAGGAATAAAAAAAAAATCTTCTTGCCACAGAAGAGTTTAAGTGAGTTGTTCATCTATAGAAAACTAATATTAACACAGATTCACACAATTTTCAATATGTCCTAACCATTAAATGACTTGTTGCCAACACTTCAAAATCTGAGAATATTTCTCAAATAGCAAAATTATTCTAACTAATCAACTTCTGAGTTAATATCAGAATAACCAAAATTGATGTCCCTTGGTCTTGAATGATCATCCCTTTCTTACAGTAAAAGCCCGGCAATTTAAAATTTTCTGCATACATATACTATAGATGATTTTTCTTTCATTTTTTCTTGACCAAGACAATGGAATCCATTAACATAAATATAACAACCATGGTAACTTTCCAGAATCTCATTCAGTTCATTAATTATAACACTTTCCAAGAGCCAATCACACACATATTATTATTTTTTTTCTGTAGTCATTTCTCAAATTTAGTGAGGTTCTTAATTTTATCGACCAATTGCACAATGAATGCCAGAATCACCACAATAAGCTTTTCCATTTTGTTGAGCTGGATTATCTTAACAAGACAGAAATAATTCAACTAACTTAGGTTGCAACAATTTGCAAAGAGCCAGAAACACCACCAATTAAAAGTTTGCACTTAATTCAACAGGTCTAGCAAAAATTTGCACTAATTTGAACTAATTAAAAGTAAAATTGAGTGAACTTCATACAATTTGGAACTTCATACAAATTGAGTGAACTAATTAAATAGGGTGTGCTTAATTTACCCGAAAGAGAAGTAAATCGCAGGAAGGGCAATAATCGTCCGGTACCAAGGCCCTCGTAGCCTCACCTCTCGGCCAACTCAGTTCAGCAAGCACCTCAAGAAACGACCACCACCAAGCAACAGAAACAAATCGCAAGTACAAGGATCAACCCAAAACCCTAGAGTTTCGTTTTCAGCAAGTCATAGCGGGAAAACAGGACAGAGGGTGAGAAAGAGAGTTCAACACAGGAGAAAAGAGAGTAATAGCAAGAGCTAAGTGAAAAACCGAGAAACTCCCAAATAGGGGCTAATATAGAGAGTGGGTACTAACCGATGGGACAGCGGCGACAAAGTCGCAAGAGGGGCGTCGGTAAAGAGCCAGCGTGGCATTCGGAATCGAGGCGAAAGCGGGAAGTGCCGCTCTTTTCTTCTCCAGGAAGGAACAAAAAAGAGAGAGAGAGAGATTGGGGTGGGTTTAATTTGGGGCCAGCGATAGAAGAGGGAGATAATTTGAGAGGCGGCGCGCGAGGGAGAGTCTGGCGCTTTTTTTTCACCCAAACTTTCAGCGACCGGTGTTGTCGCCGGTCGCTGATACCGGTCACAGTAACTTAGTCGTCTGACTTTTTTTGTGATTTCATTTTTTTTTGGAGGAAAAAAGATATTAGAGACCGGCGACAGCACCGGTCACTGATACCGATCGCTGATGCTCAGTTTTGTTGTAGTGATTAATCGGATACTAGATAAAAACATTGCTTTAAATTATAATTTTCAATGCTCTGACTTATGATATTAATTATCAATCTGAATTCAAGAAATTTATTCTATTTTTAACTCTAAATTAATCCAAATTTCATATTAGAATTCTAGAGGAGGAAAAAAAATATTTGCTCAATGTATCTATCTTCAAATGTATAATGCACATATGTATTTGTATTTATCTTCGATAAAATACATGTGCAATGGAAATCAATAAAAATTGACAATTAACATTATGATGTATCATAGAACAAAAAAAAAATATATAATAGGATCAATAACGTGTGTTTTCAAATCTGAAATGACAATACTTTAATTTACCTTTTTGAAATCAGTTAGTAGTGAAATTTGGTATATTATTTGAAGATCAAATCTTCATCACTCAAGGAGAATTGACATAAACCTATTATTATTATTTTTAATAGCACAAGGAGAATTGACATATGTGAACGGCGTACGTGGTTCATGTTTATTGATGGATATGGACCTAGATACACTGTCTTTAGTGAGGGGAATTAAATTAATTAAGAAACTACAAGAGAGCACTTGACTAGATAAATCAATTAAATTTAAAAAGGAAAAAAAACGAAAAAAAGAGAGAGTTGGAAAACAAGCTTCCAAATTTGCCGAACAAATTGGAGTACTGATGCAAACGCTCCCTAAATTCTCCTATGCTCATATTAAGTGGGAGAGTTTGTAAAATAATAATCTACATCAAGACTAAATAATCTTAGCTACCTCAAGAATATATAAATTACTATCAGAATTGAATATAAAAGTATGAAAGATTATAAAATTCCCTTGAAAAGCAATTTTGAAATTTGTAACAAATTAACGAATTAATTAAATTATCTTTTATTCAAGTAATTAAAGTCAAAGTATTTCGAATACTTCAACTAGTCAAAGTATCTTGTAACATAACTTCATTCTAACTAGTAAAAGTATCTTTCAAGTATCGTGCGATAACATGTTTCACAATCAATTCAGCATCTCATTTTGATTTCCTCCTTTTCTAATTTTGGGCCTTATCTGGACGGTCCATTAGAACTCAAGTTCATATCAGGTTTTATTTCCTTTGTTTTTAGTTTGGGTCTTAGTTGGAATTATTGTGAAACCGTCCAACTGACGATTGTTTATAAAATCATATAATATTTCTAAGTTTACATAATCACATAATGGTCCCAAGTTTACCAACGCTTGAGAAGTTTGTAAAAAAAAATGCACAGGCACAAAATACATATATGAAAGTTGTCGAAGATATTATTTTAAGCCAAAAGTTCACTGAGATTTATAATACATTTTACACAAAGAGTACATAGGCACATGCTTATTCAGTATATATATACTAAAATTTATCCTTCCAAACTAAGACTAACAACTAACACTTCGAGTTCAAGCAGTTCTAATCTTTCTCGTCCAAAGGACAACCTTCACATATATCATATCACCATACCAGTCCACCATATTAAACAATACAAAACGCCAATTTCTCTTGTAATAAAGAACGGCTATGAAGCTCCAAAAACTGACCACAAAGAAGAGAGAGAAAGAACCAAACAATATGAGAAAATCGGTGCCTTCATACATTCGGTCATCACTCATTTTATTCGGGGAAGGCTGTGTTGTGCCAGTAGGGACACAACTTTTTGGCAGGGGAGGCCCACATAGATTCGGGTTGCCTTCATAGCTGCTCTTATCAAATGAAATAAACTGTGCTTCTACACCTAATGTAGGACCGGATAAGTCATTATATGCCACAGAGAAGGATTCTAGTAAGGTTAGTTTAGTTAGTTCTCTCGGTATTTCCCCTGTCAAAGAGTTGTGAGAGAGGTCCAAACTTTCTAATTGGTGCAAATTTGACATGGAATTCGGTATTGCACCGCTTAAATGGTTGTTCGACAAATTAAGTGTTATCAACCAATTCATTTTACCAATATCTTGGGGAATATTGCCTACTAGTTTGTTGGAAGATAGATCTATTATACCCTGCATTAGTAAAATTTCTTCGAAATAGATATCTAACCTTCCTTTTGACATAAGTTCCATTTCAAAATTCTCTAGTTCCTTATATATTTGGACAACATATGGATTGTGTAAGAGAAAATTGGCATCATTGAGGTTGATTATCGCACCCATCCCACCCATTGAGCCTGAATCCAAGGAAAAGGAATTGTCGGATGTTGATCCCATATCTATAATGCATGATGGCATTTCTCCAGAAAGATTATTGTGGGATAGATCTAGTATGCGTAAATATCTTAATTGGCATATATGTTTTGATATAGGTCCTTGAAAAAAGTTTTGTCTTGCTTGGAGCATTCTGAGATAGGACCCCTTACCAATCCAAATTGGAAGCTCTCCAGATAAATAATTTTCTCCAATGTAAATGGCTCTTATATAAGAAATATTCAGCCATGTTATTGGGAAGTTTCCGGTTAGAATGTTTTGGCTCAGATCTACAATTTGTAAGTCTGACTGATTAGAGCAAGGAGGAATCGATCCAGAAAGCTTGTTATCTGAAAGGTCAAGCAACCAACGGCCTTGCCCAACACACATATCCAATGGTAAGGATCCCTCTAAATGATTTCTACTTAACTTCAACGCCCAAAGAGAATCTCTTCCAATTGCAATGCAATCAGGTAGAACACCATTTAGTTCATTGTTACTGATGTCCAACACTAGAAAACTGGTATTGCAAATGCTGAAAGGAATCTCTCCACTAATATTATTATCATTTAATAGTAATAATTGATATGGAGTAAAGTTCATGTTGTAACTAAAGGATCCATAAAACATATTATTTGATAGATCCATAAAATGAGGGATTGAAGGCTGAATTCTTGAAAAACTATTATGTATATTATCAGTGAGATTGTTACTAGATAAATCTAGAGTTTGGAGATTGCTTTTTGATATGAGCGGAAGAGAGCCATGAAAATAGTTTTTTGATAAGTTAAGGGACAGTAAATTTGGAAGCTTAGTTGTAATGTTAGCTGGTAATGCCCCGCCAAGATAGTTGTCAGATATATCTAAATTTATGAGTTTTTCATGAATTAAAAAGGGAAGTTGAAGAGGCCCTGTGAAGAAATTTTTGTGCAAATCTAATCGGGTCAAGTTCGTATTGTTTTCTATCAAAAACCACACAGCTGAAAGGGGACCCTTGGAGTGAGAATTAGAGAGGTCCAATACTTGTAATTTATGCTGAGAATACAAGAATGTCAGCTCAACATCAAGAATGCAATTAGCCAGTTCAAGAACTTCAAGCTGAAAAGGCAGATTGACAACTTCGACTTGAAAGTGTGATGATGGCCTTGTTGAGAGCCCCAGAGCTTCCAAATTAGAATGGTTGAAAAATGACCTTATGGATAGATTGCCTTCAATATTGTTATTTGATAGGGAAAGGTACCTCAGGAACGCGAGTCTTTCAAAAATGGAGGAGGGAAAATTTATTTCAAGATCATTATCTGACAAGTCAACAAAGTTGAGAGAAGAAAGATTTCCCAAACAAGAAGGAAGATTTCCACTAAAATTGTTACTTGAAAGATCTAATTCCTCGATATTCTTCAATCGGCATAGCCCTATAAAATTAACAATAAATGTTGTCAAATAAGATTTACAAATGTGAAATCCATAAGGTCAATTATGAGGTAGCTAGCATTTCTTTATTTTTATTTTTTTTCATTTTTTCTTTATATTTTGTTTAAAAAACTCAATGTAATGCCTGAAATACATATGTAGAACTAGCTACGTACAAACTAGCTAAAAGAGACAGAAAATCTTGTTGAAATTAAAATGGAAACTCATGAATGTACAATATTAGTCGTTTATGTTCATGGGGGTGAATGTGAAATAAAAATATATATACTGATTGCTTAGATATCAGGAAGATAAATTAATCGGCAAGTCTTTTTTAAATTATTTTAAAATGCTCATGCAAGGTTTCCTTCAGATATTCATTAACACAAAAATATATTTTACCGGACCCTAATTTCACTATTCTTGCAGAGCTGCATGGGTAATTAATATTGTTCTTTTGCATTAATAAGAATTAGTTTAATTTGGTAATTAATTGTAAATTACCTTCTAATTTAAAAGTGTCATTTAGACCATTGTACGCCAACGAAAGGGCTTTAAGAGAAGACCAATGTCCCAAATCAAGAGAACTCCCAGAATATAGATGTAGACATCCGGTTAGACTAACCACCTCCAAATTTAGTGCACTAAGCTCTGTCAGATTTTTCCATGGAAATATCGATCAAATTGAAGAAAAATAAAATAAACGTTGCTGTTGTCATAAATATAAAATTGTCCATTTATAAAAGGTTACCTTTGACTTGATTGCCTCCCATCATATTATAATTACCATCCAGATAAAGTGCTCGAAGTGATGATACTTTGGCCAAGGAAGAAATCGTGCCTCTATCCAGTTGGTTGTATGAAAGGTCTAGCATCTCTAGCTTAGTCAAATTCGACCAATATTCAAACCCTAACAAAAGGATTCTCGGATCAGCAAACCAGAAACAGCTCTTTTAAATCAGCAAACCACATTGAAATTAGGTCATATATATTTTTAATTCCTTTCCACTCTTCATATGGCGCGGTTTGAATTAATCTTAACTGATTGTGTATCAAATATCATGGAAAGATGTGGTATATAAAAACAAAGTGGTATTATATACTTTTAACAAAGCATATAGGTAACCTCATAGATGCTAATTAAAAAGCTGACAACTTCAATTTTGTGATGGCATGCATGGCTCCACAATTGGCCGTGTATTTTTATTAATTATGAAAAAGTCATGGTAAAAAGTTTCTTCATTAGTATTTGGGAAAGTTTATCATTCAATACGAAAGATCATGAATATATATATATATATATATATATATATATGGACCAACCTTTCTTGATCAATTAAAGAGGGAAGCACATTAAATAAATAATTAATTAATTGAATTTTGTTACCGTTGATATTGGGCAAACTGTTGTTTATATTATTCCTACTCAGGTCGAGTTTACGAAGTGATGGAACACTCGCCAAGTTATATATGATGCTTCCGTCCAGGGAGTTCCAAGAAAGATCTAAAATCTGCAACTTTGTTAAATTGGTCCATGTTTCAAGTCCTGAAAAAGAACAAACGAAACATTGCATTAGAAATTGTTTATTTCTTTCTTCTTTTCTTTTGATAAAAAATACGGACATGTCCCTATTTATATATTGATAACTTCTTTGTTCTTTTCTTAACACAAATAAACCTGAAATTGACCAGTGGTAAGGTAAATATACATTTGGGAGGTTGTTTTATTTTTATTAAAAAAAATTTGGTATTGCACTTGTTCTCTAGAAAATTCACATCTATGAATACAATTGGAAAGTGTAAGTTGTCGTAAAGCAGTCACGTTAGATATCAACAATAAGAAAATTGTCCTTTAATTGGAGCAATTACAGTTCAGTAGTTTTATTTATAGTCTTCATAAATCAAGCAGATATGTTAAGTACCCATACCCACTACAAATGCTAAAGCAAAATGAGAAGTACGTTAGTACTTGTAATTTCATTGTTAATCAACACCAGCCATATATACAGTCAGGCGGGGTATACGTATATAATTCTCAAACAAGAAAGAAATGTGAAGATACATACCAGCACCATCCGTACAATTATTTATGCCATGTGTAGATAATGATAAAGATCTTAGTTGACGGAGAGGCAAGAACAAAGTGGCATTTAGTGAAATAGCCTCATGATAATAATAATCGCTCCAATCATCATCATCAATGGATATACCAAGGTCAAGTTGAGTTACGTGGCCAGTGACCGGATCGCAGGTGACTCTTTCCCATTGGCAGCACTCCTTGCCTTCCCACTTGCCTTCTAAAGAGTGAATAGGAAAGGATATTGAAGCTTTGATGTGTAGAAGAGCCAATCTCTCCTCTTCCCTGCACTGTACTGAGTCTGACCCGCTCACACATACATTCTCCCACTGTACTAGAACCAGAACCAGAACCAGAAACGCTACTGTCAATAATAACTTCATTGCTTCTATGTTGTGTGATTGATGGCTTGAACAGGCTACATATGAGGATGATCTTAATTTGTTAGAAATAAATAAACTGACCAGCAATTGGGCAGACCTGTCACAGTTAACGAGCGACTTGAAATTTGAAAAGTCTTCAAGTGAGATAATGAATCGCTGGAGTATTATTAAAAAAAAAAAACACTTTTTTGGAATTAAATATATATCTGTATATATTTATACAAGGTTCATATCCTTAATTAGTGTAAATCCTGCATGCACAAATTATTTGCACTATAAATTAGTCCAAATCATAATAATTAGTATTAATTATAAGTAAAAACTATGTATCAATTATTACATTTGAAATGGTAAATAAATTTGCTGTTTCAAAAACAAAAAGAAACACTTTATTAAATGATTGTACTGTTTTTTTTTGTTTTTAAAAAAAAGTATTATAAATGTCTTCTAAATTGTGAATTTGTGACAATTAATGTATCGGAGCGCTATATTAAAAGTGAGTGCTGTAATTAATTTTACTAAAAGTAAATTTGATGACTTTAATTAACCTTTATTTATTTAGATTACTTAATTTATAGTATGTAATTTTGGTATATAATTTAGAGTGCTAGACGTCATTTGTTTAACTATCCGTGACATTTTACCATATGTTAACTTACAAAACACAAATAAGGCCATGTTTAGATGTATGAAAATAGCAGTAACTCAAGAATTACAACGATGTATTATTGTTTAGATGTAATTCAAACTCTTTTTTCTTTTTGAAATGGTATAAAATTAGTGTTATTAAAATAATATTCCGAATCATATAACTAAAATAACATTTATACAATTTCGAATAGTATAATACAATGGTGGAGCCAAATCTTCAAACTTTGTAGATCAAACACATATGGGATAAATCATATAAAATTTTTCTACGGAGAATAATAGTCCATTTTATAGTACCATAACTAAATTATATATAAATACCAAAAAAAATTTAAAAATTGAGAGTAAATTGACCCCATTCATTCTTCTTAGCTCTGCCTTTGGTATAAAATTAATTTTTTTTCATATATATATATATATATATATATATATATATATATATATATATATATATATATATATATATTATTGCAAAATTATCAACTTTTTGTACTATTCTCACGCACTAACCCAAATAGGTACTATTTTAATTACTTTTTAAATTCAATAATACATGAAGCGGTGAAGTTTTCAATCTTTATACGTGAGAATGTATAATTAATGTTATTATTCCTATCACTTATATCATTTCTAGTTATTCCAACGATAAAAATGCTACAATTTGAAATCAATTTATCTTAAATTATCAGCCACGATTGATTGTCACACGAAAGGTATGTACATCTACCTTTCAAACTCCTTGATATTTAATAATAGCTACAAACAATACATTTAATGCCCCATCGTAGGGGCTGGGGAGACAATGTTTATTCACGATTGATTGTCACACGAAAGGTACGTACATCTACCTTTCAAACTCCTTGATATTTTACAATAGCTACAAACAGTACATTTAATGCCCCATCCTAGGGGCTGGTTGAGGGAAATCTTCTGGTTAAATTTTAATTATTTTTCCCGACTTGTTTTAATCATATATGAGCATTAGAATTCCTTGTATAGTACAGAGATTTATCAGTATTGCTCAACTTGATAATCCTCTAGAATTTACAAAAGTAACTCTAGTCAAGGCTCTGTAGTCTGTATGTATACTCTTTTTTTATGTTTCGGCATTAGCCAGGTGAGGTTTCAAGTCGTCCCATTTTTCCTACCTTTTCCTCACCTCTTCAACTTTTTTTTTTTCAATAAGGGTTCATAGAGAATCTTTGCATTAGTATGCCAAATCATATTAATTAGTATGAATTATAAGTATCAACTATGTATCAATTGTTACATTTCAAATGGTGTACAAATTTGTTGTTTCAAAAACAAAAATAAACACTTTATTAATGCCGTGCTGCGTTGCCCGGTACTATTTTTTATGTTTTTTAAAAAAAGTATTATAAATGTCTTCTAAATTGTGGATTTGTGACAATTAATGTAACGTTTGAAGAGATTAAGTATGTATAAAGCGCAAACCATGTATTATTACCCAATAAATTAAAGTTTGAACCGTATATTATTCACATTAATTAATAAATTAATTATATATAATTCGTGCTTTAATAATAATACAAAATTAATAAAATTTGGATCATAGTGTAGCAGTACTCAATAATAACAACGATCTATTATTATTTAGATGTAATTCAAACACTTTTTCCTTTTTGAAATGGTATAAAATTAGTGTTATATATTACACTAATTTTCCGAATCATATAACTAAAATAACATTTATACAATTTCAAATAGTATAATACATTGTCGGAGCCAAACTTTTAAACTATGTAGATCAAACACATATGGAATAAATTATATAGAACTTCTTCTGTGGAGAATAATAGTCCATTTTACGGTACCATGACATTTTACTCTAAATTATATAGAAAATTATATATAAATACAAAAAAAAACTAAAAAAAATTGAGGGTAAATTTACCCCATTCATTTTCTCAGCTCTGCCTTTGATATAAAATTAACATGTTTCTCATATATATTATTATAAATTATCACTTTTTGTGTACTATTCTCATCACACTAACCTAAATAGTACTATTTTAATTACTTTTTAAATTCAATAATACATGAAGCGGTGAAGTAGTTTTCAATCTTTATACATGAGAATGCATAATTAATGATATTATTCCTATCCCTGGCTTGTATCATTTCTAGTTATTCCAACGATAAAATGCTATAATTTGGAGTCAATTTCTCTTAAATTATCAGCCACGATTGATTCTCACACGACAGATACGTACATCTACCTTTCAAACTCCTTGATATTTTACAATAGCTAAAAACAGTACATTTAATGCCCCATCTTTGGAGGTGGGAAAACATTGTTCTCTCTCTCGAATTGAAGCGGGAAAGCCGAGAGAAATCCTCTAGTTAAATTTTAATTTTTTTTTCTAACTTGTTTTTATCATATATGAGCTTTAGAATCGCTTGTATAGTACAAAGATTTATCAGTCTTGTTCAACTTGATAATCCTCTAGAATTTATATATGTTCTAACAAGCATATTACATAGTTCAATTAAAGAAAATCTTACAAAAGTAACTCTAGTGAAGGCTCTGTAGTCTGCATGTATACTTCTTTTTTTATGTTTCGGCATCAGCCATGAGAGGTTGTTTCATGTCGTCCCATTTTTCCTACCTTTTCCTCACCTCTTCAACCACAGTTTTCCAATTAAAGGTTCATAAAGCATCTTTGCATTAGTATGCCAAAAGAATATGAGTCTATTTTGTTAAATCAAATTGATCAGATTAAGTTCTATAGAAAATAAAGGCTTGAGATATATAATCAGCTACCTCTTTGTTCCAATAAGTACGGAGAGTGATCCAAATGACAATAAGAGTTTGTATGATGGTACCTGCTAACATATATACCTCCTCACAAATTCTGCAAAAGTTGTGTATATATCAATTATTTCTGATACGCAATTAGAACCAGTATCTAGAAAGATTGCTACATCAAATTAACTTAATTTATTAAAGCGAATAATGGCTTGTCTAAAAGTTTGCAATTACTGGCAGGCTATTGTTTTGGTTGAATTGGCTGTCTATCTTTATTGGAATTGAAGGTTTTTTTTTTTTTCTGAGATTGTATTTTAGTTTGCTGGTAGCCTGGTACACTACTTAATTGGAAGGATTTGACGATGATGTTCATTTTTTCTGCCCCTTTCTATTTTTATGGAATGTTGTTTATGGTGATTTTGAGATGTATTTTGAATAGTACGGTAAAATGTTTCTTGTTGCCAATGCAAACGGAAATAAATCTATTGTTATTCTGTTATTCTGAATCCATCTGTTCAAAGTTTTTCATCCGCAAATTTTAATGTGAATAAAACTTTCTAAAATCTCAATCAATCAAGATCAACAGTTGGAATTGGAATAACAGGTTTCTGTTATTTCCAATGCAAGCGGGTACCCATATTTTCATTTACAACAAGGTTCATTTACCATATTTGTCATTATCCTTTTTTCTCTAACACTGTATTGGGAGCGAAAGGTTCCGATGTACATTGAATTCCGCATCGTGATTCGGATGTCCAATTTAGATTCATACACAATTACTATTTTAATTATGCACGAATCTCAATGTGGATTGAGAAATCCAGAACAGATATCTTACTAGTGACCGGGAGAACATAATATTAATGGAAGCTAATGCAGCATAAGGTTGGGTATGTGCAGAACAACTTAATTTATTCTTTGAAAAAGATAGGGTGATATAATTGTATTCTTGCGGTCATTTTCTTTGTTTTCTCAATTAAAAAATATATATATATTCCAATACACATTTGCATATAATCATCCTGATTTCGGATCTTCTGAACTAATTAATTTATCAATTTTATTGGTCAGCAAACGGTCTTCGAACCGTCCTATTACAATCACGGATAGCTTTGAGATTTGTAGAGTATAATTCCTATTTTGACAAACAAAGTACATTATTTCACCGGATGATTATCCTATCCTCAATTATACATTAATGTTGTATCTACCACAAAAAGGCCCATTATTTCTCGACAAAAGGAAGCTCAAGGCCCACTTGAAATTTACGTTCGTAATATCATCAAATAACACATCTAGTATTTAATAGTCATTAAACTGGAGAGGGGATGTACAATAGAGGCCCTATGGTGACTCTAACTGGACATTAGACCAAATTATCAAAATTTGAATGGACAGCTTTAAAATTCATGCAAATCATGTGCACACCAATCTTAATATCAATCGAACATCTCCGACTGAGCATCAAACATCCCTCACTCCTATTTTTTTCTCCAAAGGTTAGGATGCAATCTTCTGCCCATAAAATGTTTTATTGATTTGTCTAATATTTCTTTATGTTTGAAATCAGCCTTTATAAGTGTTCATGTTAAATAAATTGAAATGTGTACTTCACTTTAGAGTGTATATATATCCAAACAGAAACAAAAATATCCAAACATAAACAACAACTTATTTATACTTAATGTATTTTGTACTATATACTCTGAAAATATTTTATATTTTATTAACTGATAAATCTTAATTAATAAATCAATATACACGAATGATATAGAGCAAGAAAAATTTCTAATTAATTGGCTTAAACTTTGGGACTTACGATAAACTTGGTCATGGGTGTTATGCGTATTTAGTTCTTAATATTTATTATAAACTGCAACAAAATATTTGATGGGCAGAAGAATATTGTATCGTCATTTTTAAGAAAAAAATAAAGTATATATATTTACAGTGAGGTCGTTCATTAAATTTAAAATTTGATTGGTAATTTTCATTCTATACGTACAAAAAAATGAAAGATATTTAAGATTTGAATCATTTTCTTATTAGTTTTTTTATTGATTAAGTACCTATATGACCCGATTTGCCGTGCAAAATTGTTTACTTACAGAAATTAAAAATTAGAAATAAGATGGACTGATTTTTTTCTTCAATAAATGGCTGGTTTGGTCTGAAAACAGGTTAATGGAACTTAATCATTTTATTTACACACCAACGAATCACACAATGTAAATAATTAACGAGTCTCAACCAATAATTTAGTGTTATTGACTTCTAATTCAAATATAAATTAATTTATGTACTAAATTTCCATTTTTTTTTTTACTGGGACCTGATTCAATTTCAGCACTCTTTGAATTTTCTATAATCAAGACACGCTTCAACTTTCGGAAATTACTAGTAGGGGTGTTCAAATGGTTCATTTATTTGGTTTTAAACCGAACAGGAAAATTTCGGTTTAAATGGTTCGGTTCTGTTGATTTTATGAAATAGTTTGGTTTAAATGGTTCGGTTCGGTTTTAAATTCTCAAAACCGAATAAACCGAACCGACCGATTTTATTAATAGTTTGAGACTTCGTGTATTATTTTGATTCATTTATGGTTTTGAATCTACGTGTTTTGATTTTTTTGAGATTGAATTCATCTATTCGGTTCAACCGAAAAAACCATTTATTAAATAATTGAGACCATTTATTTAAAACCATTTATTTTCGGTTCAACCAAATTATTTATTTATTTCTTTATTTGGTTCAACAGAACAAACCGAAGTTTAAATCGGTCTAATCAGTTCGGTTTTAATTTGGTTTGCTATTTTAATTCGGTCGGTTCAGTTGGATTTTCAAAAACAAAAAAATGATTTGGTTATTTTAGCCGACGGGTTGAACACCCCTGTTGCTAGAACCAAATCATTAATTGGGTTCCGGTAGTCGGTAGATAATAAAAAAAAAAAAACTGTTTGCCGTGAGAGTCAGTTGACTTTGTTTCCATTAGTAGATAGTAGTCAGCAGAACACATGAGAAGTAGTTTCGGCCCAGAAGCCCACATGGGATAAGTATTTGTGTTTCGTTATCTCAATCTCAGGGGCTTGCTTCTCATGAGTTCACATAGATCCAGTATCTTACTGACATCTGCAACGTTGAATGTTTTTTATTCTTGTTGCTCTATTCCTCCATATTTACCTCGTGGAGTCTGACCATACAAAATAATGTTTATTTATAATATATGGGGTCAACTTTAAGATTCGTATCAGATTAAAACGGACAACTCATATCAGGTATTGCACTTGATCAGAATTCGATGTTGGAAAACGGACAACTTATTGTTATTATTATTATTATTATTATTATTAGCACAAGGAGAACTGACATATGTGAACGGCGTGGTTCATGTTTATTGATGGATAGATACAGTGTCTTTAGTGAGGGAAATTATATTAATTAAGAAACTACGACAGGAGAGCACTTGACTAGATAAATCAATTAAACTTAAAAAGGAAAAAAAAAGGGGAAAAAAAAGAACAAGTTGGAAAACAAGCTTCCAAATTTGCCGAACAAATTGGAGTACTGATGCAAACACTCCCTAAATTCTCCTATGCTCATATTAAGTGGGAGAGTTTGTAAAATAATAATCTACATCCAGACTAAATAATCTTAGCTACATCAAGAATATATAAACTAATAAATACTATAAGAATTGAATATAAAAATATGAAAGATTATAAAATTCCATGAAAAGCAGTTTTGAAATTTTTTTGAGTAAAAAAAAAGCAGTTTTGAAATTTGTAACAAATTAACGAATTAATTAAATTATATTTTATTCAAGTAATTAAAGTCAAAATTATTTTTAATACTTCAACTAGTCAAAGTATCTTGTAACATAACTTCATTCTAACGAGTAAAAGTATCTTTCAAGTATCGTGCGTAACATGTTTCACAATCAATTCAGCTTCTCATTTTTTTTCTAATTTTGGGCCTTATCTGGATTGTCCATTGGAACTCCAGTTCATATCAGGTTTTATTTCCTTTATTTTTAGTTTGGGCCTTAGTTGGAATTATTCTTAAACCGTCCAACTGACGATTGTTTATAAAATCATATAATATTTCTAAGTTTACATAATCACATAATAATGGTCCCAAGTTTACCAACGCTTGAGAAGTTCGTAAAAAAAAATGCATAGGCACAAAATACATATATGAAAGTTGTCGAATATATTATTTTAAGCCAAAAGTTCACTGAAATTTATAATATATTTTACAAAGAGAGTACATAGGCACATGCTTATATTCAATATATATATATACTAAAATTTATCCTTCCAAACTAAGACTAACAACTAACACTTCGAGTTCAAGCACTTCTAATCTTTCTCACCCAAAGGACAACCTTCACATATATCATATCACCATACCAGTCCACCATATTAAACAATATAAAATGCCAATTTCTCTTGTAATAAAGAAGGGCTATGAAGCCCCAAAAACTGACCACAAAGAAGAGAGAGAAAGAACCAAATAATATGAGAAAATCAGTGCCTTCATACATTCGGTCGTCACTCATTTTATTCGGGAAAGGTTGTGTTCTGCCAGTAGGGACACAACTTTTTGGCAGGGGAGGCCCACATAGATTCGGGTTGCCTTCATAGCTGCTCTTATCAAATGAAATAAACTGTGCTTCTACACCTAATGTAGGACCGGATAAGTCGTTATATGCCACAGAGAAGGATTCTAGTGAGGTTATTTTAGTTAGTTCTCTCGGTATTTCTCCTGTCAAAGAGTTGTGAGAGAGGTCCAAACTTTCTAATTGGTGCAAATTTGACATCGAATTCGGTATTGCACCGCTTAAATGGTTGTTCGATAAATTCAGTGTTATCAACCAATTCATTTTACCAATATCTTGGGGAATATTGCCTACTAGTTTGTTGGAAGATAGATCTATTATACTCTGGATTAGTAAAATTTCTTCGAAATAGATATCTAACCTTCCTTTTGACATAAGTTCCATTTCAAAATTCTCTAGTTCTTTATATATATAGACAGTATATGTATTGTGTAAGAGAAAATTGGCATCATTGAGGTCGATGTCCCAAACCATCCCACCCATTGATCCTGAATCCAAGGAAAAGGAATTGTCGGATGTTGATCCCATATCTACAATGCATGATGGCATTTCTCCAGAAAGATTATTGCGGGACAGATCTAGTATGCGTAAATATCTTAATTGACATATATGTTTTGATATAGGTCCTCGAAAAAAGTTTTGTCTTGCTTGGAGCATTCTGAGATATGACCCCTTACCAATCCAAATTGGAAGCTCTCCAGATAAATAATTTTCTCCAATGCAAATGGCTCTTATATAAGAAATATTCAGCCATGTTATTGGGAAGTTTCCGGTTAGATTGTTTTGGCTCATATCTACAATTTGTAAGTCTGACTGATTATAGCAAGGAGGAATTGATCCAGAAAGCTTGTTATCTGAAAGGTCAAGCAACCAACGGCGTTTCCCAACACATATATCCAATGGTAAGGATCCCTCTAAATGATTTCTACTTAACTTCAACGCCCAAAGATAATCTCTTCCAATTGCAATGCAATCAGGTAAAACACCATTTAATTCATTGTTACCGATGTCCAACACTTGAAAACTGGTATTGCAAATGCTGAAAGGAATCTCTCCACTAATATTATTATCATTTAACATTAATAATTGATATGGAGTAAAGTTCATGTTGTAACTAAAGGATCCATAAAACATATTATTTGATAGATCCATAAAATGAGGGATTAAAGGCTGAATTCTTGAAAAACTATTATGTATATCATCAGTGAGATTGTTACTAGATAAATCTAGAGTTTTGAGATTGCTTTTTGATATGAGCGGAAGAGAGCCATGAAAATAGTTTTTTGATAAATTAAGAGACAATAAATTTGGAAGCTTAGTTGTAATGTTAGCTGGTAATGTCCCGCCAAGATAGTTGTCAGGTATATCTAAATTTATGAGTTTTTCATGAATTAAAAAGGGAAGTTCAAGAGGCCCTGTGAAGAAATTTTTGTGCAAATCTAATCGGCTCAAGTTCGTATTGTTTTCTAACAAAAACCACACAGCTGAAAGGGGACCCTTGGAGCGAGTATTAGAGAGGTCCAATACTTGTAATTTATGCTGAGAATACAAGAATGTCAGCTCAACATCAAGAATGCAATTAGCTAGTTCAAGAACTTCAAGCTGAAAAGGCAGATTCACAACTTCGACTTGAAAGTGTGATGATGGCCTTGTTGAGAGCCCCAGAGCTTCCAAATTAGAATGGTTGAAAAACGACCTTATGGATAGATTCCCTTCAATCTTGTTATTTGATAGGGAAAGGTACCTTAGAGACGAGAGTCTTTCAAAAATGGAGGGAAAATTTATTTCAAGATCATTATCTGACAAGTCAACTAACTTGAGAGAAGAAAGATTTCCCAAACAAGAAGGAAGATTTCCACTAAAACTGTTACTTGAAAGATCTAATTCCTCGATAGTCTTCAATCGGCATAGCCCTATAAAATTAACAATAAATGTTGTCAAATAAGATTTACAAATGTGAAATCCATAAGGTCAATTATGAGGTAGCTAGCATTTCTTTATTTTATTTTATTTTCATTTTTTCTTTATATTTTGTTTAAAAACTCAGTGTAATGCCTGAAATACATATGTAGAACTAGCTACGTACAAAGTAGCTAAAAGAGACAGAAAATCTTGTTGAAATTAAAATAGAAACTCATGAATGTACATTAGTCGTTTATGGGGTGAATGTGAAATAAAAATATATATACTGATTGCTTAGATATCAAGAAGATAATTAATCGGGAAGTCTTTTTTAAATTATTTTAAAATGCTCATGCAAGGTTTCCTATAGATATTCATTAACACAAAAATATATTTTACCGGACCCTAATTTCACTATTCTTGCAGAGCTGCATGAGTAAATGATTAAAATCTAATACTACCTGACAGGTGACAACAAGAATTAATACTCTTACTATATTCATGTTCAGAATTATACCAAATTTACTAAATTAATTATATGATGTCAAACATTTGTGATCTACCGGTGTAGAGAGACTGCGGAAAATATAACTTATAATTTGTTCTTTTGCATTAATAAGAATTAGTTTAATTTGGTAATTAATTGTAAATTACCTTCTAATTTAAAAGTGTCATTTAGACCATTGTACGCCAACGAAAGGGCTTTAAGAGAAGACCAATGTCCCAAATTTAGTGCACTAAGATCTGTCAGATTTTTCCATTGAAATATCGATCAAATTGGAGAATAATAAAAGAAACGTTATTGTTGTCATAAATGTAAAATGGTCCATTTATAAAAGGTTACCTTTGACTAGATTGCCTCCCATCATAGGATAATTACCATCCAGATAAAGTACTCGGAGTGATGATACTTTGGCCAAGGAAGAAATCGTGCCTCTATCCAATTGGTTGTGATTGTATGAAAGGTCTAGCATCTCTAGCTTAGTGAAATTGGACCAATATTCAAACCCTAACAAAAGGATTCTCAGATCAGCAAACCAGAAACAGCTCTTTTATATCAGCAAATTAACCACTTTGAAATTTGGTCATATATATTTTTAATTCCTTTCCACTCTTCATATGGCACGGTTTGAATCTTAACTGATTGTGTATCAAATATCATGGAAAGATGTGGTATATATAAACAAAGTGGTATTACATACTTTTAACAAAGCATACAAGTAATTGACCTCATAAATGCTAATTAATTAAAAAGCTGACAGTTGGGCACAATATATGAAGTGGGTCTATTGTGCGAACGGTGACAACTTAATTTGATTGTAATTTAGAATTGGATGTTGTAAACAATTTTATTAATTCAATCTTGGTAGCCGCTATCAAGCTTTCAAAAAAAAAAAAAAAAAAACTGACATTTTTCAATCTTGGTAGCCACAATTGGCCCTGTATTTTTATTAATTATGAAAAAGTCATGTTAAAAAGTTTCTTTATTAGTATTTGAGAAAGTTTATCACTCAACGCAAAAGATGATGAATATACATATATTGACCAACTTTTCTTGATCAATTAAAGAAGGAAGCACATTAAATAAATCATTAATTAATTGAATTTTGTTACCGTTGATATTGGGCAGACTGTTGTTTATATTATTCCAACTCAGGTCGAGTTTAAGAAGTGATGGAACACTCGCCAAATTATATATGATTCTTCCGTCCAGGTAGTTTTCAGAAAGGTCTAAAATCTCCAACTTTGTTAAATTGGACCATATTTCAAGTCCTGAAAAAGAACAAACGAAAAATTGCATTAGGATTTGTCAATTTCCACAAGTTTTTTTTATTAATTATGAAAAAGTCATGGTAAAAAGTTTCTTCATTAGTATTTGGGAAAGTTTATCATTCAATACAAAATATCATGAATATAGATATATATATATATATATGGACGAAACTTTCTGGATCAATTAAAGAAGGAAGCACATTAAATAAATCATTAATTAATTGAATTTTGTTACCGTTGATATTGGGCAGACTGTTGTTTATATGATTCGAACTCAGGTCGAGTTTACGAAGTGATGGAACACTCGCCAAATTATATATGATGCCTCCGTCCAGGTAGTTTTCAGAAAGGTCTAAAATCTCCAACTTTGTTAAATTGGACCATGTTTCAAGTCCTGAAAAAGAACAAACGAAAAATTGCATTAGGAATTGGACGACCCTTTCTTGATCAATATATACAAAGCACATTAAATTGGTTTTTGTTACCTTTAATAATGGGCACCAGACC
The DNA here is from genome assembly GCA_964058825.1 of Carex arenaria. NCBI lineage: Eukaryota > Viridiplantae > Streptophyta > Magnoliopsida > Poales > Cyperaceae > Carex > Carex arenaria. Next base: position 57,619 of record CAXKVW010000053.1, on the reverse strand, counting down.
ACTGGTGTTTATACGATTCGTACTTAGGTCAAGTTTATGAAGTGATGGAACACTCCCTAAATCATATATCATTCTTCTGTCCAGGGAGTTCCAAGAAAGGTCTAAAATCTCCAACTTTGTTAAATTGGACCATGTTTGAAGTCCTAAAAAAGAACAAACGAAAAATTGCATTAGGATTTGTTTATTTCTTTCTTCTTTTCTTTTGATAAAAAATAGGAACATGTCCCAATTTATATATTGATAACTTCTTTCTTCTTAACACGAATAAACCTGAAATTGACCAGTGGTTATTCTAATAAACTAAGGTAAATATACATTTTGGAGGTTGTTTTTTTTTTTTTGTATTGCACTTCTTCTCTAGAAAATTCGCATCTATGAATACAATTGGAAAGTGTAAGTTGTCCTAAGTTGTCCTAAAGTAGTCGCGTTAGATATCAACAATAAGAAAGTTGTCCTAAAATTGGAGCAATTACAGTTCAGTAGTTTTATTTAGTCTTCATAAATCAAGCATATATATATATATATATATGTTAAGTACCCGTACCCACCACAAATGCTAAAGCAAAATGAGAAGTACGTTAGTACTTGTAATGTCATTGTTAATTAATCAGCACCAGTCATACATACTGTCAGGCGGGGTATACGTATATAATTCTCAAACAAGAAAGAAATGTGAAGATACATACCAGCACCATCCGTACAATTGTATATGCCATGTGTAGATAATGATAGAGATCTTAGTTGACGGAGAGGCAAGAACAAAGTGGCATTTAGTGAAATACCCTCCTGATAATAATCGTACCAATCATAAAAATCATCAGAGGATATACTAAGGTCAAGTTGAGTTACATCGCCGGTGATTGGATCGCAGGTGACTCTTTCCCATTGGCAGCACTCCTTGCCTTCCCACTTGCCTTCTAAAGAGTGAATAGGAAAGGATATTGAAGCTTTGATGTGTAGAAGAGCCAACCTCTCCTCTTCCTTGCACTGTACTAAGTCTGACCCGCTTACACATACATTCTCCCACTGTACTAGAACCAGAACCAGAAACGCTACTGTCAATAATAACTTCATTGCTTCTATGTTGTGTGATTGATGGCTTGAACAGGCTACATATGTGGCCTGATTTATAGGAGGATGAGGATGATCTTAATTTGTTAGAAATAAATAAACTGACCAGCAATTGGGCAGACCTGTCACAGTTAACGAGCGACTTGAAATTTGAAAAGTCTTCAAGTGAGATAATGAACCGCTGGAATAATATTAAAAAAACACTTTTTTGGAATAAAATATATATGTATATATTTATACAATGTTCATCCTTAATTAGTGTAAGTTCTGCATGCACAAATTATTTGCACAATAAATTAGTCCAAATCATATTAATTAGTATCAATTATAAGTAAAAACTATGTATCAATTATGAGGAGGGTTCAAATGCCTCTATTTTTTGTGCCTCCATCATGCTTCCATTTTTAAAAACATTAATAACTCAAAATTTAAAACTTAAAAGTCAAAATAAAGCCATTAGATATGATTTACATCATTTTATCTATGCACTTGTAAAAAATTATGACATTTCAATTTTATTTTGGTTGTCATCAAGAGCTTGTAAAAACGTACTAACGTGGCTAATTTCTACACGTTGATTTTTCAACTTATTGATTCATGTATAAACAAAATCGAAATGTGATAATTTTTTATGAGCACATAGAGAAAATAACATAGATCACATCTAACTGTTTTATTTTGGCGTTTATGATTTAAATTTTGAGTTATTAACAATTTAAAAATGAAGGTATGGTGGAGGCACAAAAAATGGAGGCATTTGAACCCTCCTCATCAATTATTACATTTCAAATGGTAAATAAATTTGCTGTTTCAAAAAATAAAAGAAACACTTTATTAAATGACTGTACTGTTTTTTTTTTTTCAGAAAAAGATATTATAAATGTCTTCTAAATTGTGGATTTGTAACAATTAATGTAACGTTTGAAGAAATTAAGTTTGTATAAAGTGCAAACCATGTATTATTACCCAATAAATGAAAGTTTGAACCGTATTAAATATACTATTCACATTAATTAATAAAGTATATATAATTCGTACTTTAATTTAATAATAATAAAAATAATAAATTTTGGATCGTAGTGAAAAGTTGATAATTTTTAATATATATATATTATATTTTTTAACTTGAACAGCTAGAGAGCTTTTATAGAGTAGAACTAATACGCCTTTTGAGCCCTTGACTTTATATTAAATTAATTCGAAACCTTAAAAATTTTACATATAGACGCATCACTCATTAGGTAGAAGGATTTCAACAGTTTGAATTCATCGTTTAAAATCAATTCGATAGATTTTAAAGTTGAGTTCACAATTAAAGAGGCTTGGTGAACTTAATTAGGAGCACCCTAGTTCTACTCGCCTTTATATCTCCATTCTATATTAAGCACCTTGGAGTTCCTATCCTGCAACGACTGTGATTGATTGATTTAAATTAGAATTGAATCTGAAACCTTTAATCAAATAATCTGTCTCCTTTTGATTGAATGTATTTATTTTTAGTGTAAAAGTTTAAAATTAGTTAAATCTTTACTCGCCACACAAAAAGCCACACGATATCAATTAAAATTTCATAGATTGATCGGGTCGGAAGTTTTTTTCTTCTAATTGATGCGCCTCTCTGGCTCTTTTCTCCTTTCCAAGGCAACGAGGCGTTTTTGAAAAGTCTTTCTGCTTTATGTGTGAAGTTACCTCTGTCCGTGGCGGTGAAGTTACCGCCCTCCGACTCTGACGGTGCGGGCCCGCATTGGCTGGTCGGGGGGCTGCCTCAGTGCTCCTTGCTACTTCTCTCTGCCTTGCCGACCCTTCTCTTGCTTTTAAGGTTTTATAGCATATACACCCCTTGAACATTGGTAAATTATATTATTTTAGTATGGAGCTCAGTACAGGCACAGGTATTGTAAAGCATATATGTACCAAGTATGACTATCATAATTGCAAGAGCCAGGTTGGGACTTGAGATCCATCTACGTTATTTGTAATGAAAAATCAATCTTGGGTAGACGTAAATATGTGTTTTCCATTGTCATTTGTATGAATGAAGGGAGGTGACCCGTATGGAGCTCAAGTGACACGGGGACAGGATCTGACAGGAAAGGATTTTAGTGGTCAAACTCTCATCAAACAAGATTTTAAAACGGTTAGATTGCCAGATTCTTCTGTGCCATGTATTGGTGTTCTACCAGTCATTCTCTGTGTCAGCATTTTACTCATTTTACAAGGATTATAACTTAATCACCAAATAAATTGATCACATACAGTGGAACCTTTGATGATACCATTCTTACCATACTGTACCATTCTGGTTCTGCATCAGTAAGAAATCGCTCGTTTGCTAACCCCCCCTGCTGGTACAAAGTGATAAGCAATTAAGCACGTTGATCCAATTTTTGTATTCTACTTCACATATTTCATGCTATCTATAAAAATCTTGGGGACAAAATACACTAAATTAAAGCTAATGATAGCACATTTCATTAATTTAATGCAGTCTATACTAAGACAAGCAAATTTCAAAGGGGCTAAATTACTTGGCGCAAGCTTCTTTGATGCTGATCTGACTGGTCTAACTTTGTTTTCCTTTTCTTCATTTGAGGGGCATACTGTTGTGTTAATTTCAAATTATACTGTTCTGTTGGATTCCAGTTTGGTTGTTAAGCTCGCGATTCCAATTTATATATACTGTAAACCTTTCTTTTATTTCACCATTTTTTATTTATACATTTGCTATACCAGTTTATGTTTCTTATTTAGTTAATGTTTTTTAGTTGTTTTAGGGCCTATTGATTTATGTCCTATTTTCTTTTAATTCGATTTACGACTTGGTAATTTTTGAAAAATCAAGCAAGCAATTCTTACTCTGAATGGAATTGAACCCGTTAACTATAGTTTGCTTATTTTTCTACCGGTCACCTTTATGTTGCTATACCAAGTTAGTATTGAATATCTCTGACCCTCCAAACACCGGTACCAGCTTGTTTTGTTTTGTGGTACATAGTTCTATATATGTTCTCGTAAGTCAAAATTTTCCACAGACAAAATAGACCCTCCATTATACATTTATACTTGTACATAACATAATTCATTTCAATGGTCTTGTCATAAAATAAATGAATAGTGCAGGTCTTATAAGAAATTAGGAAAATGAACGATGGAAAAGTTTAGACGAACCTACATATTGATTTCTATATATGTTCTCTAAGTCAAAATTTCTCTTTTGGGGTGATTACAAATTTTGGCACTGATAATGGAAAATACCAGTAGTCTAATTTTACATAGTTTACTAAATGAGTTAGAATAAGGGTAATTAATTTATTCTAACACTGATGGTGATATTTTGTGCATGTACTGTCATTTAATTTTGAATTTGGTGTCTCTCTTATCTCATTGTAAGATAGCAAGATTGAATCAAGGGACAGCAAACGGATCTACTCTTAGCAAACTTGTCGAACTCAGAAGTTGCTCCAGCTGCTTGTTTTTTTTGGTTAAAATTTTGTATTTTGTTCGCACCCTTTTGTTCTCTGATATATTTTTCTATTATTTATTTTAAAAAAACTGTTCTTTTATTTATTGTGAGAAGAAAGGATCTATACCTATGGATGGTAAAATCCCCCGTCTCATTTTGACATTGTTTTGATAATTCAATGAAACTAAGGAGATGTTTTATTTTAAACTATTGCTTTTTCAATTATTTTTTATTACTGGTTTCTTATGTTTATGTTATTTGATATCATGTTATATGTAGATATTGAATTGTTGTTCGATATTTGATATTAGATTCGAATTGAGTTATTATGTTTGTTATGAGAAAAGTAATTATTTAATATTAGATTCAAATCAAATTATTATTTGAAATCATTGGTACTTAAAAATACAGAATCATCACATCATCAAATTATTATTAGAGATCACGGTTCAAAGTAATTAAAAATTCATAATCATATGAATTCCCTTCAGATATCATGTTCCTTAATTTATGAATAACTATTATTTTCATTGGAATGTTTTTTTTTCTTGTAATGTCCCATTGCATCGCACGGGCACGATACTAGTATATATATATATATATAGAGAGAGAGAGAGAGAGAGAGAGAGATGGACTTGGCTAAGACATGGTGTAAATACGTTTGGTGAGCCATGGCACAATATCTTCACTTTCAAAGTTCAAATGGTCGATCCGAACCACTCAAAATGTTTTCCATATTGAAATGTGCTTGGAGACCAAATTTTACATTTTTTGGAATTTTTTTACTATTTATTAAGCCACTTTGAAAATCGCTGATCCGATGGTCCAGAAATTTTTACTGTTCATGTTGGATCAGCGATTTCAAAGTGGCTTAATAAATAGTAAAAAAATTCCAAAAAATGTAAAATTTGGTCTCCAAGTACATTTCAATATGGAGAACATTTTGAGCGGTTCGGATCGGCCATTTGAACTTTGAAAATGAAGATATAGCGTGGAGTACAAACGCATTTTACACCATGGCTTAGCCAAGTCCATCTATATCTATATATATATATGTATAAAATGAGGTTGGCTAATATACAATTTATTGTTCCTGAGTTCCCGTGCAGCCAAGTCGTTTTTCAATTTCCAAAGTCCAAACGGTCGATCTAAACTGTTAGATGTGATCTCTATATTAAAATGTAACTGGAGACCAAATTTTACATTTTTTAAAAAACATTAATATTTATTAAGCCACTTTGAAAATCATTGATCCAACAGTGGCCAACTGATTTAAAGTTTCGAATTAATTTAATATAAAGTCAAGTGGTCAAAATTGGAACTCCTAGGAATTAATTTTACATTTTAATATAGATATTAATGAAGGTTTTAGAGTTAAGAGTAGAAAGAGACTTGGTACTCCTAAGAGCACCCTAGTTCTACTATATATATATATATATATATATATATATATATATATATATATATATATATATATATATATATATATATATATATATATATATATATATTGCCAAAATATGGACCTAATTTCCACTTGGAAACGTATTAATTAATTTGAATAAGACTAGATAGTTGTTGTTTAGTAATTAGTTGGAATAATGACTTGAATACCGACGTCAATGAAAAGTATTAATTAGAATTTTCATAGGCTTCAATTTTGTCCATTAATTGGCACATCTCAATTAAGTTCAATTCACTCACATCCATTCACTGCGTTTGACAAGTCTTGTGGGCATCCTACCTCCTCTTCCACCCGATTTTGAGAATTTTAAACTGTTTTATATCATTCACTCGTTCTCAATCTTCATTCAAAAATATCTATTTGATTTCTTTAATTAATATCTATATTATTAGTTGTACTTTTCGGAGCACAATATTAAAAATGAGTGTTGAAATTAATTTTACTGAAATTAAGTAAATTTTCATGACTTTAACTTTTATTTATTTAGATTATTTAATTAATTTGTATTATCTAATTTTGGTATCTAATTTATGTTTGGTTGCAATGAGAATAGGCTATTCTTGAGATTAAGCTATTGGGAATAGTCTATTCGGTGTTTGGTTGGGTTAGACTAACTAGAATAGTGAATCAATTTTTTTTGTCTTATTAGAATAGACTATTTCTAAGGATTTTGAGATTTGGTTATTCTAATAAGATAAACAATAGCTATTCTTCATTTTTAACTTTCCGTACATTTTACCATATTTTAACTTACAAAACAGTAAAAAGGCCATGTTTGATGTATGAAAATAGCAATAACTCAAGAATAACAAAGATCAATTATTGTTTATATCTAATTCAAACACTTTTTTTCTTTTGAAGTGGTATAAAATTAGTGTTATTACACTTAACATCTTGTATAAACAACAAAAGTTACACTCTTTCAGTTATATTCCGAATCATGTAACTAAAATAATATTTATACAATTTCGAATAGTATAATACAATGGCGGATAAATCAGTGTGTTTGGGGTAAATCATATATAATTTTTCTGTGAAGAATAATAGTCCATTTTACAGTTCTATAACATTTTACTCTAAATTATATAGAAAATTATATATAAATATAAAAAAAAAAAAAAAAAAATTGAGAGTAAATTAACCCCATTCATTCTTTTTAGCTCTTCCTTTGATATAAAATTAACATTTTTCTCATATATATTATTGTCAATTATCTCTCTTTGTGTACTAATATCATCGCACGAACCTAAATAGTACTATTTTAATTACTTTTTGAATTCAATAATACATGAAGCGGTAAAGTTTTCAATCTTTATACATGAGAATGTATAATTAATGATATTAATCCTATCACTTGTATCATTTCTAGTTATTCCAACGTTAACAATGCTATAATTTGGAATCAATTTCTCTTAAATTATCAGCCACGATTGATTCTCACACGAAAGATACTGTGGAAATGTCGTAACAATAAGATTTTCGAAGCAATCAGTATAAATCCAAGATGGGCTGCGGAGTGCTCATTGAGAGAGGCAAAAATATGGATCAGATACAGTTGATTTAATCAAGTAGTGTGTATTTGGGGTTTATTTGTATTGTTGTATATCTTGTTGTAATACCGCGCTGCGCTGTACTATTTTTTTAATTTTGTGTTTATAAAAGTATTATAAATGTAATTGTGGATTTGTGACTATTAATGTAACGTTTGAAGAAATTAAGTTTGTATAAAGTGCAAACCATGTATTATTACCCAATAAATTAAAGTTTGAACCGTATTAAATATATTATTCACATTAATTAATAAATTATATACAATTCATACTTTAATAATAATAGAAAATATATAATATTTCGATCGTAGTGAAAAAAGTTGATGATTTTTTTTTATAATTTTTTTTTATATATTTTTATTGTTTCACAGCCAGAGAGCCTTTTTCTCCTGGCAGCTGTAGAAGTTTTATCCGGAGAGCGGACATATCAATCCACTTGGAAATGTCTTAATTTGGATAAGACTAGACAGTTTTTGTTTAGTAATTCGTTGGAAGGATTACTCGAATGCCACGTAAATGAAAACCAAGGTGATTTTTCGGGACAAACGAATACCAGAGTGGCTGGTTGCAAACTGAGCAATTGAGGATGCAAGGTTATGGTTACAATTTTGTGGCAAGAAGAATAGGGCTGTGTGGGAAGTGGTGGGTGATTGAGAAGATTTTCAATTTCTATTTACATTGGTGAATAATCTTTAGTCAAGGATGTATTAAACACATTTATTAATATAGTCTTGGCAGTCTCTATCAAATTTTCAAAAAAAAAAAAAAGAATTTTCAAAGGCATCGATTTTGTGATCCATTAATTGACACATCTCAATAATTAAGTCCAATTCACTCACATCCATTCACCTTGTTTGACAAACTTGCGGGCATCCTACCTTCTCTTCCACCCGATTTTGAGAATTTTCAACTGTTTTATATCATTCACTCATTCCCAATTTTTATTTAAAAAAATCTATTTGATTTCTTTAATTAATATCTATATTATTAGTTATACTTGTCGGAGCGCTATATTAAAAGTGAGTATTGGAATTAATTTTACCAAAACTAAATTTTATGACTTTAACCTTTATTTCTCTGGATTATTTAATTTATAGTATGTAATTTTGATATCCAATTTAGAGTGCTAGACGTCATTTGTTTAACTATCCGTGACACTTTACCATATTTTAACTTACAAAACACTAACCAGGCCATGTTTAGATGTATGAAAATAGCATTAACTCAAGAATAACAACGATCTATTATATTTTAGATGTAATTCAAACAATTTTTTCTTTTTGAAAAGGTATAAAATTAGTGTTATTACACTAATATTCCGAATCACATAACTAAAATAACATATATATAATTTTGAATAGTATAATACAATGGCATGGATTCACATCTGCTGCGATCCTAAAAAGGTGAACAGTAACTCTAAAATCCCTGCTTTTCTAAATCTGACCGTCCAATAATTTCGTGCACGCATTTCAAAGCAGCTGATTTTTCCTTGCACGAATCTCAAAACAATTCAACGGTTGGATTTGGAAAAGCAGGGATCGTAGGACACTGTTGAGAGCGAAGAATCGCAGCAGATGCGGATCCCAATGGCGTAGCCAAACTTCCAAACTATGTAGATCAAACACATATGGAATAAATCATATACAATTTTTCTACAGAGAATAATAGTTCATTTGACAGTACTATGACATTTTACTCTAAATTATATTGAAAATTATATATAAATACAAAAAAAAAATTGTGAGTAAATTGACCCCATTCATTCTTTTTAACCCTGCCATTGATATAAAATTAACATTTTTCTCATATATATATTATTGTAAATTATCACAAAACATCGCACTAACATAAATAGTACTATTTTATTTAAATTCAATAATAAATGAAGCGGTAAAGTTTTCAATCTTTATACATGAGAATGCATAATTAATGATATTATTCCTATCACTTGTATCATTTCTCGTTATTCCAACGTTAACAATGCTATAATTTGAAATCAATTTCTCTTAAATTATTAGCCACGATTGATTCTCACACAAAAGATACCCTCTATCTTTTAAACTCCCTGATATTTTACAATAGCTACAAACAGTACATTTAATGCCCCATCTTAGGAGCTGGGGAGACGCCACTGTTCTCTCTCGAATTGAAGCGGGAAAGCAGAGGAAAATCCTCTGTTACATTTTAGTACTACTGTTCTCTCTCGAATTGAAGTGGGAAAGCCGAGGGAAATCCTTTGTTTAAATTTTAATTTTTCTTCCCAATTTGTTTTAATCATGTATGGGCATTACAATCTCTTGTATAGTACAGAGATTTATCAGTATTGTTCAACTTAGTAATCCTCTAGAATTTACATATTACCATATTACATAGTTCAATTAAAGAGAATCTTACAAAAGTAACTCTAGTGAAGGCTCTCTAGTCTGTATGTATAGTCCTTTTTTTTATGTTTTGGCATCAGCCAAGAAAGGTTGTTTCATGTCGTCCCATTTTTCCTACCTTTTCATCGCCTCTTCAACCTATTTTTTCAATTAAAGGTTCATAAAGAATCTTTGCATTAGTATGCCAAAAGAATATGAATCTATTTTGTTAAATCAAATTGGTCAGATTAAGTTCTATAGAAATAAAGTTAAATCAGCTACCTCTTTGTTCTAATCAGTACGGAGAGTGATCCAAATGAGAATAAGAGTTTGTATGATGGTACGTAGCTGCTAACATACCTCCTCACAAACGCTGCAAAAGTTGTGTATATATCAATTATTTCTGATACGCAATTAGAACCAAGTATCCATAAAGATTGCTACGTACATCAAATCAACTTAATTTATTAAAACGAATAATGGCTTGTATAAAAGTTTGCAATTAATGGCAGACTATTGTTTTGGTTGGCTGTTTATCTTTATTGGACTTGAAGTTAATTTTTTTTTAGATTGTGTTTTAGTTTGCTGGTATACTACTTGGAACTGGAAGGATTTGCCGATGATGTTCATTTTTTTTTTGTCCTTTACTGTTTTTATGGAATGCTATTTATGGTGATTTTGAGATGTATTTTGAATAGTACGGTAAAATGTTTCTTGTTGCTAATGCAAATGGAAATAAATCTGCTATTATTCTGAATCCAACTGTTCAAAGTTTTTCATGTGTAAATCTTAATGTGACTAAATATTTTCATGTGCACATCTCAATGAAGATCAATGGTTGGGATTGGAATATATAACATGTTCCTGCATGTTATTCCTTGAGAGTAACAGCAGATTTATTTCCAATGCAAACAAGTACTCATATTTTCATTTACACTAAGGTTCATGATTTAACATATTTGTCATTATCCTTTTTTCTCTAACAAAGTATTGGGAGCGAAGGGTTCCGATGTACATCGAATTACGCATCGAGATTCGCATGTCCAATTTAGATTCATGGACAACTTAATTCCCATTTTAATTATGCACGAATATCAATGCGGATTGAGCAATCCAGACCAGAATCTTACTAGAAATCAGGAGACACTAGTGGAAAAATCACATTCTGTGTCGGTTGTTTATGCATATCTGTGTCGGACCTTGGGGCGACACAGATAGAAGCGACACAGATTTTTGTGTCGGTTAATCAACCGATACAGAAAAAAACAATTTGTGTCGGTTAATTATTTAACCGATACAGTTTTCTAATTTTCATTTTATTTTATTTTTTTCTTCGAATTTTTGTGTCGGTTGTTTATTAACAACCGACACAAATAATATATTGTGTCGACTATTAATATAAAACCGATACAAAAAGGTCTATTTGTGTCGGCTATTAATAAAAAACCGATACAAATAAACTATTTGTGTCGGTTCTTTATTTAAGAACCGACACAAATACTATATTTGTATCGGTTTTTATCAACAGCCGACACAAATATTGGCCACATGAATTTCTAACATTCTGTATCGCTTATTTTGTTAACCGACACAGATTTTGTATTTTATTTTGAAATAATTTTTTTTATTTTTGGCTAGCTACCATATATATTGCTGGCCTATATAGAAGCATGCATTCACACATCCAAAATTGAATTATACACCCAAATTAAATTAGAACCCGAAATTATTCTTACACATCCTAAATTAAATTAAAACCCTAAATATTGTTACACATCCTAAATTGTATTAAATTGTTTTTACAATTATCGCATTATAATTAAATTGTTCTGCTTGGATGGGCTATTTCTTTAATGAAAAAATTAACCCATATGTTTCGAATGCTATTGATCTCCGCATTAGTGTATGCTGTCGCCACTTCAAATTCCTGCATTTTTTAAATCATTGAAAAATGCAATTAATTATTTATTAAATTAAATTTGGAGCAACTAAGGTTATGTTTGGAAGATATAAATGCATATGTACCTTCATGTTGGGAAAAGTATCGAGGAAGCGATTTATTATGTCATTCACATACAACATGACATAATAGGCGCATTCCCAACCGTCTTTTTGTTGCCGGCTCTTTGTCACACATGAAAATATTAAAGCGTTAGCAATTTTCAGAAGATGAAATTTTTGGACGAAATAAACCGAAATAATTTTGTAAATGGTACATTTTAGACCAAAGCACTCCATTACCTTGGGCCTTATGACTTTCAACTTATCGCTTTTTCCTATTCCTCCGGTTGCCTTCTCGACGACCCAGGGACTGTTGAAATATCAATACATTGAGGAATTATAAGTTAAAAGAGATATTCGAAAGGATCAGTAGATTAAATTTGAAATACTTACTCGTCGAGCGCATCGATGATCGCAAGATATCTTTTCTCTTTCTCCTTCCCCTTGTTGGTGGAATCGAACACGTATAGCTCACTTTGTAATGGTCGGAGCACGAGCAATACCCAATGACCCCTGCATGTTAGGTTTGTAGCATGTCATATCTTATAATGTTTAAGAAATTAAAGAAATTCAATACAATTGGAATATATATATAGCACTAACTCCTGATGATACGGTATGAATATCAATTTCTTGTCTCGGTTGTGGCGCAGAGCTTTTCTAATGTACGCATCGCCAAAGGCCCTCTGGTTCTGATCACCATCTAACCAAATCATCCCGTGTGTCTTCTCGGGGTCCATAAAACCGATAGGGATCTCTGGTAAGGAGTCCCTCTGGTGTCTGTACGCCATCCTGCAAAAAGACGTACATGTGATCTCCAATTTTGAAAATTACAATTAAAAACCAAAATTACGTCATTATTACGAATAACTCACAGCATGAAGATCTTAATAGTGGGTGCGCTGATCCAATCATTTGGCTTACACAAGAACGAGAAGTCATCTGCAGTGACGGTTATGGGCTCTGTTTCATTGAAAAGGTCAAGTGGTACTTGGATTTGAAACAGATATTCATCCTGGCGCAGAAACCGATCACGCAGAGTCTTGTACATGACTCCCAGCCTATTGAAATTGATGCCCTCAAAACCCTTGTACGACCTTGGAGAAAACATCGGAGGGCTACGAAATGGTACCGATTCTTTGCGTGGTTCCTGCAGTTAGGACCAAAAAATCAGGCACAGAGCTTTTAACCCTACCATATATATAGATATATAAATTTACAAGTGCAGTAACTTGTAATAAAAATATAAGTTTCTTACCTTATCGAAAGCTATCAGCGTCATCGGCCAAGCAATGTAACTGCCTACAGCATCCCGGAGCAACACGAGTTCGCCATTTGGCACAGGTACCGGGGTGTTATCTTCACCCGGAAGATAATCATCCACAGTTACCTTTGCATGGTCATTCGGTACAGGCACACCGTGAATCACTCCGCCTCCAGGGACCGGAAGATTGATTTTCCCTGTGGCCACTTGAACCTGATTCCCATCGCGAAGCACGTGGAGTTTGCAACTTTGTTCTGACGGCTGTAAAAATGTAGCATGTATTACGATGAATTAAATAACATTTAAATCGAACGGAATAAAATGTATTTATTTGTACTACCTGAGCCGGATTGAAAAATGGCAAAGCTTGGACAGACTGACAGCTGCTCTGAACGGCTCTCGGGCTATCAGCTATGATTGGTTCAGTCCGTTGGGCCATCAACATTGCCAACTGTTGCTGAATTTGTTCGCTCATTTCGCCCCTCAACTGGTCCTTTATCTCCCTCTGCTTCTCCTCCATCTTCTCCTCCATCCTCTTCTCCATCTCCCTCCGCTGGTTGGCTACTCTCTCCAATACTTCCCTATTTATCCTCTCTTCGATTTCAGCCTCAGTCCCCGTCATCCTTGTTCTCCTCCTCCTTCCGCTTGCCTCGTAGGCATTTTTGATGCTCACCCCAGCTCCAACTCCTCTCACCCTCCCAGAATGCTCGCGATTTGGCAGTGATTTTCCCAGAACATCGTCGTATCGGTCGACAGAAATGTCGCCTTTCTTCAATGCCTCCTCTTGTTCTTCCTGAAAAGACAAAATTCAAGGGTTAGAACATAATAAATTCATGATTGAGTTCGAGTAGGTAAAAAAAACCAAACCCTCACAATTCTCTTGACGACGGCTTCTATCTCCGGGTTATGATAGACAGGTGTAGAGCTGCCCTCAACCCTCTTCTGTCTTGCAAGCTTCCATGCGACATGCCTGTGCTGAACAGACATATCGTCAAACTCCTTTTCAGTAAGTGCAGTTGTTGAGCCTTGGGAGGATGGATCACCACTCGAAACCTGCTCGTCGGCAATCGACTGCAGCACACCTTTAAACTTGGTCTTGAACTTCTGGCCTGCGTATCCTCGGGATCCTAACAAGTGCGGATAAATGTTCTTGGCTTGATTCGCCCGCCCCTTTGCACTTAGTTCCTGCAGTTTGAACAAATAAACCATTGGACAAACAGGTTAGTTTGGAATACTTATTTCGAGATAAAGTACAAAATAATGTCGAAATAAACATACTCTGAAAGCTTCCGACTGGCGTGACTCGACAAAGGCCTCCCAATCTTGTTCAGTGATACCGTACTTTTCGAGATTGGGTCTCTTATTGGTGTTGACAAATGAAGTCAAGTAGGTTCTAAACCGTCGGTGTAGCCTGGCCATTTGTTGGAGTAGCTTCTTCTTCAACTCTTTCTCATTAGGTATATTCCAATCTATCTGTCAAACCAATATAAATCTAGTGGTAGTGGTAGCGTAGATATCAACTAAACAATGGTGAAATAAAGAGACAAATTAGAGTTTACCGAGAGAGTCTCCCATATCTTGTCCTTTATCCTGTCATCAACCTCAGACCAAGATAATATTGTGATAGGGACAGTCCTTTTCACCACCACACCCATCTGAGTAGGAAAAGTTGTTGTGGTGTCGGTAACGATAGGCCTGTGAAAACTATCGAACTTCACCTCCTTGCCCTGGGTATTAATCACCCGAGTAATCTGCGTGGGCCCTCTTCCTCGCCTCTGACCCGAGCCTTGGTGACTATCCCCACCCAAATCCATGTCACTATCACCACTACCACTACCACTACCACTACTAGTAGACATGGTAGGAACTGCATAATTAGCAAAAATTAAAATTTAAAACTAATTCACAATTCACATATCACTAAACCAATTCACATATCAAAGGTTGCATATCTACATATCACTTGAAACCAATTCACAATTCACATATCACTTAAACTTAAAACCAATTCACAATTCACGTATCACTTAAACTTAAAACCAATTCACAATTCACATAAACCAATTCACATATCAATAAAACTTAAAACTAAAACTTAAAACCAAGTCACAAAGGTTATATATCTACATTGATATATATACATTCACAATAGTTGTACAATATCAAACCCAATTAGCAAGCACAATTAGCAAGCACAAAACCACAATTCCAAGCACATAATTAAAACATAAAACTTAAAACTAACTTAAAACTTAAAAGGATATTCATCTTACAGACTGGTCCATATATACAATTGTATCCAGATTTTAATTTATATTTATTAAAAATTTATAACTATAATTTTAGATAGATAGAAAATTACTTGAATGCTAAGGAATACCACCTTTAATTAGATCTAAACTCCTTTGTACTTAAAAAACGATTTAAAAACTATGCCACCTTTTGACAAAAACTATTACTGCATATTGATCAGTCGCAGCATTAATGCTTAAGGGCCTTACCAGTATATATAATTACTTAAACTTAATCACTATAATTACTTAAACGTAATCACTAAACTTCACACGAATGTCACTAAACTCAATCACTAAACTCAACCTTTAATTCGGGTTCATGAATACAAAACTTAAACTTAATCACTAAACTCAAACCTAAATGCCGTGTCCATTATTATTTCTTACCCGAGATAGAGAGAGAAGCGAGGCGGAGGAGGTGCTTTTGCCGCCGCGAGGAGGAGGACGTGAGGCCGAGGAACCCTAGGTGGTCGTGCAAAATGAGAAGGAGGCCGAGGAACCCTAGGTGGTGCTTCAGTCGCGGAGTCGCCGAGTGAGGCGGAGGAGGTTCTTTAGTCGCCGAGTGAGGAGTGAGGGTTTGAAAGGCCGAAATTTTTTTGAAAAAATTCTAAGTGAAACAACGGAGGTTAGGAGGCAATGAAATATGAAATATTTGTAACGGTCATTCGCTTTTAGCCGACACAACTTTATGAACTGTATCGGTCATTAGCTTACAGCCGACACAAAGTTAAACTGTAACGGTTAAATTAAATAGCCGATACAAAATTTGTAACGGTCAAACAACAAAACCGACACAAAAGTTTAAACTGTAACGGTTACTGACTATTAACCGATACAAAATATTCTGAAATGTTAAATTCATATATTGTTGTTAAAATAAAAATAAAACATAGTTATTAAATTTTATTTGTAAATAAAACAAAAATATTGTTGTTAAAAATAAATAAAACAAAATTATTGTTGTTAAAAAAAATAAAACAAAAATATTGTTATTAAAAATAAATAAAACAAAAAATATTGTTGTTAAAAATAAATAAAACAAAAATATTGTTGTTAAAAAAAATAAAAAAAAATATTGTTGTTAAAAAAAAATAAAACAAAAATATTGTTGTTAAAAATAAATAAAACAAAAATATTGTTGTTGAAAAAATAAAAAAAAATATTGTTGTTAAAAAAAAATAAAAAAAAATATTGTTGTTAAAAATAAATAAAACAAAAATATTGTTGTTAAAAATAAATAAAACAAAAATATTGTTGTTAAAAAAAATAAACAAAAATATTGTTGTTAAAAAAATATATATATATATTGTTGTTAAAAATATTGTTGTCAAAAATATTTGTAAATAAAAATAAATTCATATATTGTACTTAAAAATTGTATATATAATGTATATATTACTGGTAATTAAATTGGAATGTATTATTATTCTAAATTATTTTTTAAGCTTGTTTTTTGAAATTAAATTGTATATATAATGTAGTCTTGCCTTTTAAAACAAATAAAAATACAATTTTGTAATAAATTAAATTTCATAATAAATTAAGTAATTACTTATTGGAAACTAGTAATTACTTAAAAAAATTAGGAAGAGCCAAATATTTAAATGACATATTGATTTCGAATCCTGTCATCTAACAAAATACATATAAAAGAAAATAAATAAATTACATATTGAATTCAAAGAAAGCCACAATAAAACAAATTCTATCTAGCTTGTTAGCGTCCCATCTTCAAGTAATGTAATGCATCCTAAAAGGAAAAAAAATAAACTCTTCTAATTAATTCATATATATCTAGCTTGGAAAATGATAAGAAAAATTGGTAAGTATAGACATACAAATTAAAAGGCTTACATGCATGCATCAATCTTATTCTTGGACCCATTCTCCTTCGTTATGATCGCGGCGCCTATGAATTGTTTCGCTATCCTCAGCAGTTGGTAAAGATGGCATGCCTGTGGAAAAGGGAGGTATCTCGTCGAATTGATCGTACGCTTCTTCGTCATCCACGTTATCGACCCCAATGATGCGTCTTTTTCCGGGTACAACTACATGTCTTGAACGATCCGCGGGGTCAATTATGTATAACACTTGTGTGGCTTGTCTTGCAAGTATGAATGGATCGTCCTTATACCCAGCCTTACTGAAATCTACTAAAATGAAGCCATCGTTGTCAACTTTAACCCCCCGACGGTTGTCGACCCATTTACAACGAAATAACGGGATATTAAATTTCCTGTAATCTATTTCCCAAATTTCTTCAATAAACCCGTAATATGAGCTCGATGCATGCGATGGTCCGGCAGTTTTAGCTCCTGAAAAATCATTCGAAACGGCTACTAATGTCACTCCACTGTTTTGCACGGTACTTTTTAAATCTTGACTTCTCGTGTAAAATGTATACCCGTTGATGTCGTATCCTTCGAAAGTCCTCACGACATGGGATGGGCCAACAGCCAACATTTTTATGGTTTCTGTAATTTTTTCTCCCTTCGGAGCCTTCAAAACTCTACTACAAAGCCAGTCTTCGAACGTTTCTTTGTGTTTGCCCATTAACCACTTATCGGATCTTTTCGGATTCTGTTGCCGCAAGGTGGCCATATGCTCTTGAAAATATGGATAAACGTCTGTGAGGTGTTGCAGAACATGGAAATGTGCTAGTTTCATAATATCTTTTTCGGGCACGAATAATTTTGACCCGATTGTGCCTACGCCGTGAAGTCTTCCCTCGTGCCGAGATATAGGAATGCCGATGGGTTTCAAATCCTCGAGATAATTAGTACAGCACTCAATCACCTCTTCGGCTGCATAGGCTCTTACAATGCTTCCCTCAGGACGATAACGGTTCCTGACGTATCCCTTTAAAATTCCCATGTACCTCTCGAACGGATACATGTACCGCAAGAAAACTGGTCCACACAGCTTAATTTCTCTAACCAGATGAACAATCAGATGAACCATAATATCAAAAAAAGATGGTGGAAAGTACATTTCAAGATTACAAAGGGTGACAACAACCTCCTTCTGCAAATCGTCCAACGTATCCGGATCATTTACCTTGCAACAAATGACATTGAAGAAAAAACATAGCTTCGTGATGGTTTGTCTTACACATGGTGGCAGTATGCCTCGAATTGCAACAGGAAGAAGCTGCGTCATTAAAACATGACAGTCGTGAGACTTCATACCGGTCAATTTCAAATGTTCTAGTGAAACCAAGCTTTTAATGTTTGAAGAATATCCAGATGGAACTTTGACACCGTGAAGGCATTCACATAGGCTTCTTTTTTCATCTTTCGACAACGTATGCAGTGCGGGAGATATGTACCACCATATTTTGCCCTTGTCGGTCTTATTCTCCGTGGGTTGTAGATCCGGCCGTATGTTGAACTGTTGCATGTCTTTCCGAGCATTGATACCATCCTTGGTCTTACCCGGAATATTCAACAATGTGCCGACCATGCTATCACACACATTTTTAACAACATGCATCACATCGAGACAGTGTCGAACCTGTAAATGCTCCCAGTACGGTAAATCCCAAAATATTGACCTCTTCTTCCATATAATTTTCGGATCTCCTTTCTTTCTTGCAGCTTTTTTCTTAAATTTACCAAATTCTACCTTGATATCCCTCACTCGCAAATAGACTTCTCGACCGGTCAACGGGGTTTTCGCCCTGCCATTTTCGGTCTTTCCATTGAATTCTATCTTTCTCTTTCTGTGTGCGTGATTGGCAGGAAGAAATCTACGATGACCCATGTAAACATTTTTAGAGGAGTTCGGCAGATACACATCGACTGTATCGTCCATGCAAACTGGGCAGGCCTTTTCTCCTTTAACACTATAACCGGACAAATTACCATAAGCGGGGAAATCATTGATAGTGCAAAAAATCATGGCCCGTACTGTGAAATTCTCCTTGCTATATGCATCAAATATCTCCACTCCGGGAGCCCATAATTTGTGTAGATCCTCGATCAATGGTGCTAGGTACACATCTATGTCGTTTCCGGGCTGTTTGGGCCCTGATATCAGCAAGGTCATCATGATGTACTTGCGTTTCATACATAACCAGGGTGGAAGATTATAAATGCACAATAGAACCGGCCAACTGCTATGTTTACTGCTCATGCTACTATGCGGATTCATTCCATCGGTACTAAGCCCGAACTTCAGGTTTCTTGGGTCACCGCCAAAATCAGGAAACTTTCTGTCAATATTTCTCCACTGAGGAGAATCAGCGGGGTGCCGTAATTTTCCATCTTTTTTCCTGCTATCGTCATGCCAGCGCAATAATTTCGCATCCCTAGCATTGGAGAACAAACGCTTCAACCTCGGTATCACGGGGAGGTACCACATTACTTTAGCTGGAGGTCCTTTACCCGGTCTATCTGTATCACTTTTATCACCGATTGAATGCTTTCTACTGTAACGTGATGCACCACATTTCGGACATTCGTTATAATCTTCGAACTCATTTCGATATAATATACAATCATTTCGACATGCATGTATTCTTTGAACTTCCAAATCCACTGGACACAGTATTTTCTTCGCCTCATAGGTATTTGAGGGTATCTCGTTTCCATCCGGAAGAATTTCTTTCAAAGTTTGCAATAACGCAGTAAAACTCTTATCAGTCCAACCATTAGATGCTTTAAGGTTATACAATTTTAATACACCTTTCAATTTTGAAAATTTACTACAACCGGGATACAATTCCTTATTACAATCTTCTTTCAAATTCTCAAATACACAGTACTGCTTATCATTACCAAAATCCTCTTCTAAATCACGTAGCATTTGATCAAAATTATCCATGTCTTCATTTTCATCGCCCGACACATCATCCCTGTCGTCATTTACACCTGTATTGTATTCCTGATGCTCAGAACCAGTGCTTTTGTCATATTCCAATGTACTCTCGCCGTGCCATATCCAACGCTTGTACTGGTGCTTGAATCCACGGCGGATCAAATGGTTCTTCACTTGGATAGGGTTCGAATATTTCTTCATATTGTTACAATCACGGCAAGGACACGGCATCAGCCCATTCCCATCACCTGCCATATATTCCTCAGCAACTTTCATAAACTCGTCAACACCTGCCATATATTCACTGGACAGACGTGATGCTTCGTACATCCACCTGCGGTCCATCTGTAATTAATTATAAGAAAACACAATTAATCAATTACACTGTTGGCTTAAGTGTTCACAGTAGGGCTTACATGGGCCGGTTACCATCTTATCCCACTCTTTGAATACTTTGTCTCAGCAGTGACCACATATTAGTCGTGCTTTAGTATTTAGGAAAATTTCGGCAGCACTTCCCCTCAGTTCCCCGAATATTCAGGGAACTAATATGGAGAAGTGCTGCCGAAATTTTCCTAAATACTAAAGCACGACTAATATGTGGTCACATCCTAATTGAGACAGAGTATTCAAAGAGCAGTCCCAAAATGGGGACTATTCAAAATTAATCTCTAAAGGATTAATTTTGAACGGGTTTCATGACCTAATGGCACTAATTAATTCGGTTATGGCTCGTAAAACAATACTCTACCTAGCTAGTATAGATACATCTAATTAACTACAAACTACTCTTATATAACAAAATACTAATCCATACACAAACTACTAATTAAATATGAGTTTTAGGATGTACTTACAATGTAGATAGATGTCGGATCGAGCGAGATGATAAAAGAGATTGTTGCACAAATCCACTACCCTATATAAAGAACAATAAATCCTAATCATTCATTTTTTTACAAAAATTCATACATTTAGCTAATACAACCCTAATTATTAATTTACATGCATAATTTTTTAATTTAATTTTTTTTAGGGTTACACCCATGAAGTTTGGTAAGATAATCATTTTTTTAGGATTATATATGATCATAAATTCAAGAAAAATCTTTACAATACCATTCATAAAATTTTCCACTATTTAAGGGTTTACATGCAAAATTTCCATTTAGGGTTACATCTTTGTAAAATTTTCCACTAGTATTTGTTTCAAATAGCACCATAAAAAGAGAAAGAGAAATAATAATGTTGTTTTAGATATCAAAAGCATTAAATTCGGGCAATAAATATATACCTAACAAATTTCGGGTATATATGCTCAAGTGATGAAAAGTCTTCCCTCTTCGAGTAACTAGGAATGCCACCTCATCCTCTTGATAATAAAAAACAAAATCTAAATATATATGCAGCTCAGATCAGAAATCAGAGACCAGAGAGAGAAAGAAAGCTGATTTTCGTGAGAACTCAAAAACCTAGTTTTGATCCGCGCGTTTGGGACTTAAATAAAGAGATTAATTATGTGTATCGGTTAATCACAAAAAAACGACACTGAAAATATATCTGTATCGGTTACAAAATGCATGATACAAATTCACTGACATTCTGTGTCGGTTCTTTAAAAAGAACCGACACAGATTTTTTTTGTATCGGCTAATAGTAAATGACCGACACAAATATTTCAAAAACTGTGTCGGCTGTTAGTAAAAAACCGACACAAACTATCTGTGTCGTCTGTTTAGCTAATAACCGACACAGATTTTGAAGAATTTGTGTCGGATTATTTTTAGGCCGACACAAAATATTTATTTGTAACGCATTTTTTTTAAAAACCGATACAACAAAATATCTGTATCGTTTCACACACTTGACCGACACAGATGAGGCGACACAGATTGTGGTTTTTCCACTAGTGAGAACATAATATTAATGGAAGCTAATGCAGCATAAGGTTGGGTATGTGCAGAACAACTTAATTTATTCTTTGAAAATGATGGGGTTATATATTTAATTGTATTCTTGCAGCATAAGGTTGGGTATGTGCTGAACAACTTAATTTATTCTTTGAAAAAGATGGGGTGATATTTAATTGTATTCTTGCGATCATTTTCTTGTTTTCTCAATTTAAAAAAGATATATATTCCAATATACATTTGCATATAATCATACTGATTTCGGATCCTCTGAACTAAATTTATCAATTTTACTGGTCAGCAAACGGTCTTCGAACCGTCCTATTACAATCACGGATAGCTTTGAGATTTGTAGAGTATAATTCCAATTTTGACCAACAAAGTAATTTTTTTTCATCGGATGTGATGTTCTATTAACTATTATCCTATCCTCAATTATACATTAATGATGTATCTACCACAAAAGGGCCCATTATCTCTCAACAAAAAGAAACCCAAGGCCCACTTGAAATTTACGTTCGTAATATCATCAAATAACACATTTATTATTTAGGGTAAATTTCCAGTGTACTCGTACAAACTTTTGAAATAGTTGGATTTTTTTATTTTTTACACTTCCTGATTTTTCTATTTTTCTCCATGTAGAACTCGTATAACTCTTTTCTAGAAGCAGTTAATGAAACTAAAATGTACAATTTTTCCCTATTAACAATTAATTAAGTAAAAGCTACATTGATCTACAAAATAACTTGACATTAATTAGGTAAAAACTCCAGTTAATGAATTCTTTCTCCTTTCTTTTTCCATAAGAAAATTTTCTTATCTTGAACATTCAGAAAATATAAAAATAATTCTCTTGTTACGCTTTTGTGATGTTAGGCTCTATGTATGGTAGAAGCAACTTTTTTTTTTTTTTTGAGTAAAGTTGGAAGTGAAGCCACACGACTATTTAATACCCTTGTTATTATAACAAAGAATTTCTCCCATCTGAATTTCGAACCCATGACATTCCACATAAAGGCTATGTGTCTTTGCCACTAGACCAAAGACTAGTTCTTGGTAGATGCAACTTTGTTGAATGTTTTTAGGTGCTACTATAAGGATACTGGTATGTACTGAATATGCTGTTTATAGGTACCATTTTAAGGTGATTCCATATAGTGTATGTTGGCTTTAATAAAAATCGGTGGATCTCTTCACTATTATTAAAAAAATATATATCTTGTTACGCTACACCAAAATTAGTTTCCTCCAAACTAAACTAGTCATCAAGGTCTCATTTCTCCTCAAACAAATCAATAGACCAATAGTAAACATATTTGTTATTTATAGAAATTAATTTAAATTAATATAGGTTGTTAGATGGATTAAATTATTCATATTTTGATCCCATAAAAAGAACCAAAAAAAAAATTCAGAACTTTTAGGAAATTATGGATTGTTGTAAAAGTACCACACCACAAAAAATTCATATTGTACAGTATCTCTTAAAGAACCAAAAAATTGTTTTAGGCTCCTTTAAAACTCTTTTAAGTGTGGACCCTCTTTCTTCTCCTTCTCTCTCCTTTTCCCAATTGAGCTCCTCAAATAGTAAATAATAAATTTCGGTGTGGCCAAGAATGTGGTCAATTCATTTTAAAGACAACGAAATTTTTTTTTAATTAGGTTCCTTCTATGAAATCGAAATGTTAATACAATCCATCTAATATCCTACATTATTTCATAATAATTTCCATAAATAAAAAATCTGAATATTAGAGCTCGTTTGTAAAATTGTAAGTACTTGGTTAATTTTCTTTGAAAAAATTCAAGTATCTCCATTAATTATGGTTGAGACCCAACTAGCTATCAACTAGTTCAAGCTAACAAGTTAAATATAATCAAACAAATCATTCCGAGTGTTCCCAAATCCCAACTTGATCGAATTTATTTGCATTGATAACAGCGCTGTCAGCAAATGTCACTAATCTAAGCCCATAATTGAGCCCAACACCAATTTAGTGGCCCATAATTGTTCTCTCTAGTTATTAAATTGCTCAACCTTTGGTATGTCCAGAAGAGTACCCTCTCCAATATGTGTAAAAGATTCCTCTCACTTTACAGTTTGAGATTTACTCTCATCCATTTTGATTTTTGAGAGTCCGACTAGTGCAGGGACAGTATTATTTGGGCTTTGAGATTCGTACAATGTTAGAAAAATGGTTCAGATTCACTAATTCTAAATTATTCCGCTACACTGTTTTATACATATGCTTTTTTTTTGGAAGAGTTTAAAATTCGGTATAAATTCACCAGGAAATTCTCGGTTATGCATACAAAATCGTTCCTTAAATAGATTGTGAAAAGAAAATTTTGGATCACGTTGTTTGGGTGGCGTAGATTGTTTCCATGCATGTATATAAAGTTAATCAAATATTAAATAGATGAAGGTTCCTTAACTTAAATAGAGAAATTGATTAAAATAATCACATTTAAAAAAAAATTGACTCTTCATAAATTGATTATTGTTAAAGTGCTTTTTGTTTTTCAATGATTACAAGTTATTGATTTCTTTTAGTTAAACAATTGAGCACGCCATAGTTAAAATTTGAATTCAAGAGAATTTTTACATGTCTTTATTTGAAACATGAAATTTGCATGTGGAGTTAGGAAAGAGAGAAATAAATTTATTATGATCTATCATGCGAATGTTACTTGAATTTTTATTTCAATATCTCATCGTTTTTGTGAATGAAACTAATTATTATGTGGAAAGAGTTAAAATGTTATTGGCAAATATTTGTACTTTATAATATAAATTTTGGATAGAAAAAATAAATATCTCATAATAATATTGAGTTATTTTAGTGAATAATTTAATAAGAGATCAGAGAAAATCAATGAAAACATTATATATTCATAACTATCTAAATAAATTCGTGTAAATTTGATGGGTAAAAAAATATCAGTTTTTTAGGTCCAATGGGCTTGACCTATAGGTTCAGTGTGATTCCGGTTATGGTTAAATCAGTTTTTCTAACTGCATAAATTTGTTTTAAATCTTTCATTTTAGTAGTTCGAATCATATTTTCTAAAATTATTATCAAGTATGTTATAATACAAGTACCGTAAGGACAAATAACATGAAAAAGTAGTTGTACCTCTTTCTATGTCTAACATTTATCTTTATTCCTAATGAGTTTATTTTGATAATTAGTGACCCTTTTATCATATGCCCCACGTGCGAGATGGTATTCACAAGGGTTCATATGCTTACAGAGCATGTCAGCATTAAAAGATGTGCCGGTACTGGTACCAGTACCAGTACCTGTCAAACCGCCACCACCCAAAAAAAGCAGATCAAGAACCACAACTAAGAAATAAATTAAGGCTGTTTTTTTTTTTCAATAGGTCTTCTTTACTTAGTTTCTTTCTTAATTTTTCACTAGGTTTTAGTTTTTTTTATTTCTATTGTGTTTGTCAGATCTTGCAATATTGGTGTAGTAACTATATAATAAAGTTCATTTGTGCTTTGAAATTATCATCACGCCTCTGGTCAGCATGCACAATTGTTATGTTGGTGGTCATGATGGCTTTGTTCGGCGGTTGAGTGTGCCCTCAAATTGTAAAAAGCATTTCATTTAATAATTTAAGTAGTTAATTGGAGGAACATCAAGAAATGATGAAGACATTATCGGTTACAGAGTCGCATTTTTTTTTTTTTTTAAATGGCAATATAAGGTCGAAATAATGAAGAATTCATTCTATGGTAATATTTCAAATGACCAACACAATAAAATATGTCAGGTTTATGATAGAATTTTAGTACTCAGTATAAAATCTAAGTAACTCGGCCCATTGAAGATCGATTCAGAAAATAACAAACCAGATAGAAGACTAAAGAGAACAAGTATCAACAATATAAGTGGTGTAGAACTAGGGTGCTCCTAAGTTCACCAAATCTTTTGTGAACTTGACTCTAAAATATATCAAATCGACTTTAAACGATGAATCCAGACTGTTGAAATCCTTCTACCTAATAAGTGATGCGTCTACATGTGAAAATTTTAAAGTTTCGAATTAATTTAATATAGAGTCAAGTAGTCAAAAGTTTAAGGTTTATAAATTAATTTTAATGCATTCATTTTTTGGACTACTTTGACCACTTGACTCTATATTAAATTAATTCGAAACTTTAAAATTTTCACATGTAGACGCATCAATCATTAGGTAGAAGGATTTCAACGGTTTGGATTCATCGTTTAAAGTCGATTCGATATATTTTAGAGTCAAGCTCACAAGAGGTCAGGTGAATTAGGAGCACCCTAGTTCTACTCATATAAGCGATAATTTGCATATATATGCTTGTTTCATTATGTTGGAAAGAAACAGAGAAATGTGAAGATGTCACAGTTTTTGGTCACATTTGAGCCTACCATTGACCAGTCAATGAAGCCTCAAAGACAGCTAATTAGAAACTACTAATTTTTCTTTTTAATCACTAAATCTATGTCATATTCGGCACTGACTCCTTTTTTTAATGTGCCCTGACGCTAATCGAAATGTGTGAAAAAAAATTGAAAGAAAAATAAATTTGTTGCTCTTATGAAAGGGTAGAACTCTTCTCTGATCAAGATATTTGATGGAATCGGAAAAATCACAATCTGAAATTTAATACATTTCGTTAATTTTTACAGTTTAATAACTCGTGTAAATAGGTAAGAGAATTAGAGAGAGAGAGAGGGAAATGTATTATGATTTCATTCAACTCAGAAATGTTACAGTGCTCTGGTTTATATAGGCAGCACAATCACAACTCATCAGTTGTTAGCTAATACAACAGAGACAGCCAACACAAGCTAACTAACTAACTGCCTTATTAAACTAATTACAACATTTCCCTTAGTACAGTAGCGCCTAATACGTGTAGTACTTTTAATTTTTAAAAGAGAAAAGGTTTCTATACCCATTGTTTTGTACCCAGATTTTACCCACACCCTATCCAACTCTATCCAACTGGGTTAACCGTCGTTAACGGTCAGTGCGTCCATTATATAAACCACCATTGCACGTTTCCTATTTTGGCGATTTCATTTCCGCTAATTCAAAAATTTCCCGATTTTACCCAGATTTCCCGATTTCATCTCCTCTCGCTTCCTATTTTGGCGATTCCTTTCTTTTCTCTCCCGATTGCATTCGCGATTGCATTTCCTTGCGCCATTACATCTCGCGATTGCATTTCCTTCCGCCATTACATCTCGCGATTGAATCTCGCGATCGGAGGTTTACTGATCAGAGGTTTACTGATCGGAAGTTTACTGATCGGAGGTTTTCTTCCATTAATAATATTGATCGGAGGTTTGCTGATCTACATTTGTTACATTTTTCTTCTACTTATCCTTGCGCGATATCATCTTCTCTTTATCTCGGAGGTTTACTGATCGAAGGTTTAATCATCTACTATAATCGGAGGTTTACGGATCGGAAGGCGATATCAGTAAGTAGTTCATCGCTCACTGAATCTAAATTAATAATCTGAATTTTGTTCAATATTCTTTTCTCAATTTTTCCAGTAGTTCATCGTTCATTGTACGAAATTAGGTTTTAATTTTCATTTTTGCAGTTGCAAGTGTATCAATTGCCTTTCAAAATTAAGATCAGAGTCCAGATTTATGTTTGCAGTTGCAAGTTGTACGAAATTAGTTTTTCTTTCGTTCAGTGTTGATTTATGTTTGTTACATTATTTAGTTGCATTTGTTACAGTGTTTTCTATTGATATTTATAGTGTTTTCTATTGTTTTTAATTTTGAATCTAGATCTTGTCTTCAGACTGTGATTATTACAGCATATGTGCTATCTGTTACATGATCCACTCCGTATAAATTACAGTATTTTTCTTAGTATGTTACATTATTTGTTCAGTCCTCTAAGTTACAGTCTGCATGATGTAGTCATCTGTTACAGTATTTGTTCACATCTGTTACAGTATTGTTTTATATGTGTTGCATTATTTAAGTCAGTGTTCTTGCATGCAAATTTAGTGTATTCATGTTTGTTAAAGTATTTATTTATATCTGTTACAGTATTGTTTTATATGTGTTGCATTATTTAACTCAGTGCTCTTGCATGCAAATTTAGTGTATTCATGTTTGTTAAAGTATTTATTCATATCTGTTACAGTATTTTTATTCATTTGTTACATTATATGTTTGCATGTTTAACATATAATTTTTTTTTTGTTCAGCTGGTTGAGGTCGTTCTGCAGGTGATGCAATTTGAAACACCAGTTGCTCACCCTTAGTTTTTCATTTCCCCTTACACCTCAGTAATTTTTTATTCTCTTTTTGTATTTTCATTTACATTTATTTGCTACAGTTCTAGAATTTGTTGTAGTATTGTACATTATTTGCTACAGTTATGTTAGTCATTTGTTACATTATTTCATTTCATATTTGTAGTACTGTACAGTTTTGATTTTCCTTTGTTACATTATTTGTTCATATTTATTACAGTATGTTCTCTTGTAAAATGCAGATCTTGATGCACACATACACAGAGAAACAGGTGGTGATGGCTATTCCTCAACTGCCTGGCCAACAGTTTGAGACAATCAAATGGCTATTTGTTCCTGTGTGTAAGAAGAACCACTGGGAACATTGTGTATAAGTATTAGATAAATATGTTACAATATTTATTTACATTTGTTAGATTATTTGTCTCCAGTTGTTATAGTATTGGATACTGATTGATGTTCAGTCTTAGTTTAATTGTCTACAGTTGAGACAGTTTTCGACACTGGTTGATATTCAGTATATCTGTTACAGTTTGTTCTTACATTTGTTACATTATTTGTCTACATTTGTTACAGTATGTTGATACTGATTGATATACAGAATGAGTTAATTTGTTACAATATTTGTCTATATTTGTTACATTATTTGTCTATATTTGTTACAAAGTTATGTTTATAAAGTTTTTTTTTTTATATTTTTGTTGTTTTATAGTTGTTATGGTAATTGTTACAGTTTACATACTTCATTGCTGTAGTATTTCTTGTTACAGTTTTGATACTTTATTGTTACAACTTTTCATAATGTTGTGTTACAGTATTTTGGAATATAGATTTTGTCGTTATTTTTGCACTTTACGCAGCTGTTTTTTACTATATTCAATTTCATTAGTTTGAATCCGTAATTTTACAGATTATTTAATTTAAAAAATGAAAAAAAATAATGAATTTTAAAAAAAATGAAAAAAAATAATAATCAAAACTTCTAAAACGATAGAAATTTTTTTTTAAAAAAAATTAAAAACTTCTAGAAGGGGAAAAGTACACAAGTGGGCAGATTCTTAAGTAAAACAAGTACAGTTAACTGTCATTAACTGTCAAAGTACAACAATTTTGAAAGTACAAAGTACACCAAGTACAAAGATGTTGCAAGTTGCAAGTTATTATTTTTTACAAAATTTATCTCATATTTTACAGTATTTTATAATGTATGTTACAGTATTATTACCTTATTGTTACAGTATTTTTCAGTGTCAAATGACAGTTGGTTTGGGTAAAAAGTGAGTACAAATCCTTGGGTACAATTAGAAGGGTCCTTTTTAAAATGGTATTTAAATTTCACAAAATTTCTCGCTGTTGACCAATTTGGCAAAAGAGTAAAGATTTTGTCCCCCATCATTTGGTCTCCTAAATGTCCCCCTAACTAACTTATCCATAAAGTACAATGGGGACCACTAACTAATTGGAGGAACACAATAATTACTTTGGAGACCACTTAAATTTGAAAAAAATTTACAACTGGTGCGCATATGTATGAACACTTATGCGCGCAAGTATTCCTATATAATATATCAAGTATTCATACCTAAGATATTAAGTATTTAAACAAAAAAAACTGGACATCAACTTTCTTTTCTCTATAGTCACACACCTATCTTTTACATGTTTTTAGAAGTGGGTTTTTTTTCTCCGTTTAATCTAATCAATATTTCTAACAATCTGCGAGGAATTTTGCAAATCTAAAACCACAAATGTTTTATACGTAATTTTTTCTTTCAAATAAGATCCATGATGAAGTACTTTCGGGTTCTTCGTCGTTCAATTACTCATACCTCGACATGCAAGTATTCATACCTCGTCGAGCAAGTATTAATACCTTGTAGTGTGAATACTTATATTATTTTAGTAAGATTAATTTTATTGATTTTGTTATGTATACTTCCAATGTTCTAGTATGAATATTTTATATTTTTTAGTATGAATACTTTGCAATATGAATATTTTATAGTAATGATATTTTGAAAGTTATATTATGAATACTTTATATGTTTTAGTATGAATATTTTTTAAGTTTTAGTATGAATACTTTTTAAAGTTTATTCATTTGTGTATTATTTTGTAGGACATTAGACCTACTCTTTTATGAAATTATTTCCTGCACAGGCAAATTTGTTCTCTAAACAATTTGAAATAGCAAAATGACTCTTTATTGAGTAAGTATTAATACTTGACAAGGTATGAATACTTGCTCGTTGAGATATGAATACTTGCATGCCGAGATATGAGTACTTGAACGACGAAGAACCCGAAAGTACTTCATCATGGATCTCATTTGAAAGAGAAAATTACGTAGAAAATATTCGTGGTTTTAGATTTAAAAATTTTCTCACGGATCGTTACAAATATTGATTAGATTAAACGGAGAAAAAAAAACCCACTTCTAAAAACATGTAAAAAGTGTGTGACTAAAGAGAAAAGAAAGTTGATGTCTATTTTTTTGTTTAAATATTAAATATCTTAGGTATGAATACTTGATATATTATATATGAATACTTGCGCGCATAAGTGTTCATACATGTGCCCGCCAGTTGTAATTTTTTTTCAAATTTAAGTGGTCCCTCAAGTAATTAATGTTTCTCCTAGTTAGTTAGTGGTCCCTATTGTACTTCTTTATGGATAAGTTAGTTAGGGGGACATTTAGGGGATAGAATGGAGAGGACTATTAGTCGTTCCCTTGGCAAAAATCTTATCTCGGAAAAATTGAGAGAAGAGGGCAGTGATAAATTCTTCTCCATTTCAAAGAAACAGGAGAGCGCATCACCCTAAGCATTACTATACATCTCAGAGGGTATTGGACAGCTCCGGTTTAAGTTTACAAATGGAGAAGATCTGAATTCAACAATTTTAGAAATCTCATGTCGGATATATTTCGGCACAAAATCTATTTTTATTGTTGGAATAGAAATGCCATTTCGGCACAGAAGATAAAAATTATGGGGACAAATAGACATTTGGGTAAGAAGAAAATTGTTTTATTGTGGCCGTTGGATTGAAAATTTGAGAAAATGCCTCGGGCCAAGTAGGCATTTTGGATCACAAAAGAAATGGGTACATGCCGAAATATCATTGTTTTTTTATGGCCGTTGGATTGAAAAATTGAGAAAATGTCTCGGGCTGAGTACGCATTTTGGATCACAACAAAATAGGTACATGCCGAACAAATATTTTGGTACTTATGATTTTTGTAAAACCCAAATCAGTTAAATCGGATTTATAATTTATTATTTATTATTTATGGTTTATAAAAAAAACTGCTATTTCCCTTGCAAATTTTTTTTATCATTATTTGACTTCATTTAATTTTCTTTTAATTATTTTTTTAAAAGAGAATAACGTGTCTTATAGAGAGCAGGTGGCATAATTTAATTAAGATAAGTTTCTTCTAAGGTGTAACTCCTTTTCTTTTTTGTAACGTACCATTAGTTAAAGTATTTTACAATTTCAACAACTTTTAAGAGTGAAACATCAAACAAAAAGAATAATGCCAACTCAAATTAGAAACTATTTTGAACTATTATTTTGTGTTTGGATTAGCAACTAGAGATAATTTTTTGTTTATTTTTTATGGATTAATATGCTATTTACTAATTCAATAGACTATTCTTATTAATCAAGACTTTAATCCAAACAACCCTAAAAGAAGTCAGGTTTCTCATAAAATCTTAGTACTCAGTTACTCAGTAGTCAGTATGAAACCAAAGTAATGCAAAATGTCATACTGCATATCAAAATGTAATGATAGAATCCAAGACATTGATTGCCATGCTATATCAAGCAGCATTATCCTCTCCGTTTTCATCCCTAGACTGCCCCCAAATCAGATTGAATTTTTGCATCAATTATAGCATTGTTAACAAAAGAAATGTCACTATCTTAGCCCATAAATTAAGCCCAACATAAATTTAGTAGGCCCATTTACCACTAGTATAAAAGATTATCTGCTGCTTTCCTTCTTGGTAGAATCTGATTTTTTTTTTTTTTTATATGACAATACATGTCTACTGACTTTTAATATATTAATAAAAAAAATTAATAGAATGACTTAAGTAATGCCTAATATGAAAAAAAAATGTTGTCAAATTTTCGTAGATTAATTTTACATACATGGATATAAAGCTACACAGTATTACATATTTACATCTCTCAATTGTGGTAACTGTAAAAGTAAACAAATCTTCATGTAAATTGTTAATGTATTAATTGCTTCCTTTAATAAAAACACAATTAATTTTAAATTAAAATAGAAAGTATTTATTAAATATAAGATTGAAATAAATGAAAAAATAATTGTCTTATCACTGAAAACATAAATTCTTTCGCACTTCAAGCAAAAAAAAAAAAAAAAATTGTTCGCACTTCCTCCGATTTAAACAAATACAGAAATGGAAAAGGTGGGGGTGTCATAGTCAACCGGATAGTTTGTTTTTAATGCGATATTGACATCCATTAAATATCAGCTTTAATGAGATTATTATTGGACTATTTGTGGTTTGTTCAATGCACTAAAAGTAGCTTGGTGTTGCGTACATAACATACATTTCAAAATGATGTGCATTTGATATGGTACAAAAAAAATAAGATGAAGAATTGAATTAATTTTATTAAAATATAGAAGATGTGACAGTAATACATAAAACTTAAATATTTAGCATTCTCTCTTTAGAATTATAATGCAATTTCTAAAATGAATATGGTTTGAAAGTGAAATACTAAACGAAAATAATATGACAGAGATCATAATAGAAATATCAAGTAATATGTTACATCAAAGTGATGTATTATGAAGTAACATGATCTATCATAATAAAATTACGAATATTTTTTTTTCAGATTTTAGATTGTAAAGTAATTCATTGGCAACTAATTTCTTTTCATAAAATAATTGCGGCTAAAGATATTCAACAAAGAAATTGCAAATGCAAATTCAAGTAATGAGATCACTTGCCTCCCGGGGCAGGATTTTCCTGCCCCAGTGAGATTGACATATGAGTTCAGACGAGTTTATAAATTTAAATATTAGTATTTAGTTTTGATGTGGGCCCACGTGTCAGTGACTCAGGAGCAGAGGATTCGGTCCCCAAATTCAAACTTCAAACGGGGGTAAGTTTCGATTGGAAACTTCGTTTTAAGAGTATGACCAGATACAAAATGTTTTGAGAGATTTAATGTGGATGTTCCAATTTCTTTGAGCCGAAAATGTCTCTCTTCAGTCTTAATTAAGATTTGAGCTAATAGTTTCTAATCCTCGATAATTTGTTTTTATTGCATATTGCTTATTTTACTTATTAAATTTGTGCTGTGATAATTTCGATCTTTACGTCTGTTCACTGTATGTTATATTTCAGCATAAGGGTTTAAACAAAGAATTTTGGGATATAATTAACGGAATGTGAAAAGTAATTGAATAATAATATAAAATTCTGGAGAGCGCGGGGTTGTGTTCCGAACTTTTTTTTATAAATCATAATTAAAAGAAAATTATATGAAACCAGCATGATTATTTATTTTTTTATAAAATTCATAAGAACTGAATATCATTTCGGTCTGTCTTTTTATTTTTTACCAAAATGATATTTTGATCCGGTGTAGTTTTATAACTTTTCATACCAGCAATCACAGAAAATCACACTAGATCGAAATGTCATTTCGGTAATGCAAAAAAAATAGCGGACCGAAATGATATTTCAATTCTTATGATTTTTATAAATAAAAAGTAATTTTCATAAAATTAATTTTTTTTATTATGGTTTATAAAAAAAAATTCGTGTGTTCGGTTCTTTTTTTTAATATATTATTTCTCTAAAAAATCACGCCTGGGAAATGAGAAGATTTGAATTCTTTTTAAGATCGCTTTGTACCTATAATCGTAAATTTGAACTTAAATTTCACTGACAGCAGTCTACTTTATGTTTATGTCTTTACGGCCTTTTGGCCTTTTGGGTTCCCAAAAATCTCTACAATAAAAACCCTTCAACAACCTTCTTCTCCTCCCTCCCCGTCCTCCTTCAGTCCTTCTCCATCTATTTTTTCTTTCTTTACAAAACAGCTAGCGGTGATTTCAGTTTTCATCTCCAAAATGGAAGATTCAGCAACTGCATTTCCCGACTGGGCCCATCTCCCACTAGCAGCGGTGCTTTTGATTTCACAAAAGGTCAAATGCACCACCTGCCTCCCCAACTCCCATGGCTAATGATTCCGTACCTGGTAAGTAGTGACATAGTTGATGATGGAATCCGCTTATTCTATGACCTCTAGGAATCTAAGATGCGCAAGATTCCCCTCCCAGAGACCATCGGCAAGACGTGTTGTGCCACCTACCATGGCTGGCTCCTGATTGTGGCCTCTGGTGGATCAGAGCTTTTCTTGTTGAACCCGTTAACCCGGTCTCGTGTGCAACTCCCTCCGTTTAATATTCCGGTAAAACATATCTGGGATGGGGATGAGGAAGATAAATGGCCCTGGGGTGAAATGCCACCTTGCATGGTTGATTATCTCTTTAAGTCTAGGTTTGGTACTTATGCACTCACCAAGATAACTTTTTCTACTGATCTGACCGATCCGAACTGCATCATTATGGTGTTCTTTCAGATAGCCTGCGGAATCTTTTACTGTAAAGTCGGGGATCCTTCCTGGACAGAGGTCGCCCGGGCTCCATACCAAAATGCTGAACTGGCAGATGCAGCTTACCATAATGGAAGTTTTTATCTGTACTTCGAGGGAGAGATGGTCATTTATAATCTAAACAAATACAAGGAGGAGGGTCTGTACTTTTTCGAGCCTGAGTTGAAATATCTTCGCAAGTTTTTTTTGGTAGGGAAATCTGGAGTTTACATGGTTGTTGTTCATCCAACTGAAGAAGATTACAGAGGAGGTGAGAAAGCAGAGGAGGCCACCGGGAAGGTTCCTAAGCAAAAATTTGACCTGTACCAACTACCAAGTCATTGGGAAGAATTGACATATGTGAACGGCGTGGTTCATGTTTATTGATGGATATGGACCTAGATACACTATCTTTAGTGAGGGAAATTTTATTAATTAAGAAACTACGACAAGAGAGCACTTGACAAGATAAATCAATTAAACTTAAAAACGGAAAAAAAAAAAAAAAAGAGTTGGAAAATAAGCTTCCAAATTTGCCGAACAAATTGGAGTATTGATGCAAACACTCCCTAAATTCTCCTATGCTCATATTAAGTGGGAGAGTTTGTAAAATAATAATCTACATCCAGACTAAATAATCTTAGCTACCTCAAGAATATATAAATTAATAAATACTATAAATTCCCTGAAAAGCAGTTTTGAAATTTCTAACAAATTAACGAATTAATTAAATTATCTTTTATTCAAGTAATTAAAGTCAAAAGTATTTTGAATACTTCAACTAGTCAAAGTATCTTGTATCATAACTTCATTCTAACTAGTAAAAGTATCTTTCAAGCATCGTGCGTAACATGTTTCACAATCAATTCAGCTTCTCGTTTTGATTTCCTCCTTTTCTCATTTTGGGCCTTATCTGGACGGTCCATTGGAACTCCAGTTCATATCAGGTTTTATTTCCTTTGTTTTTAGTTTGGGCCTTAGTTGGAATTATTCTGAAACCGTCCAACTGACGATTGTTTATGAAATCATATAATATTTCTAAGTTTACATAATCACATAATGGTCCCAAGTTTACCAACGCTTGAGAAGTTCGTAAAAAAAATGCAAAGGCACAAAATACATATATGAAAGTTGTCGAAGATATTATTTTAAGCCAAAAGTTCACTGAGATTTATAATACATTTTACACAGAGAGTACATAGGCACATGCTTATTCAGTATATATATACTAAAATTTATCCTTCCAAACTAAGACTAACAACTAACACTTCAAGTTCAAGCAGTTCTAGTCTTTCTCGCCCAAAGGACAACCTTCACATATATCATATCACCATACCAGTCCACCATATTAAACAATACAAAATGCCAATTTCTCTTGTAATAAAGAATGACTATGAATCCCCAAAAACTGACCACAAAGAAGAGAGAGAAAGAACCAAACCAAACGAGAAAATCAGTGCCTTCGTACCATCGATCGTCACTCATTTTATTAGGAGAAGACTGTGTTGTGCCAGTAGGGACGCAACTTTTTGGCAGGGGAGGCCCACATAGATTCGGGTTGCCTTCATAGCTGCTCTTATCAAATGAAATAAACTGTGCTTCTACACCTAATGTAGGACCGGATAAGTCGTTATATGCCACAGAAAAAGATTCTAGTGAGGTTAGTTTAGTTAGTTCTCTCGGTATTTCTCCTGTCAAAGAGTTGTGAGAGAGGTCCAAACTTTCTAATTGGTGCAAATTTGACATGGAATTCGGTATTGCACCGCTTAAATAGTTGTTCGACAAATTTAGTGTTATCAACCAATTCATTTTACCGATATCTTCGGGAATATTACCTACTAGTTTGTTGGAAGATAGATCTATTATACTCTGGATTAGTAAAATTTCTTCCAAATAGATATCTAACCTTCCTTTTGACACAAGTTCCAACTCAAAATTCGGTAGTTCTCCATACGTTTCAACATTATATTGAAAGTGTAAGAGAAAATTGACATCATTGAGGTTGATCGAGTCAAACCATGATGTTGAATCATCCCAGGAAGTAGAATTATCGGTTGTTGATCCCATATCTATAATGCATGATGGTATTTCTCCAGAAAGATTGTTGTGGGATAGATCTAGTATGCGTAAATATCTTAATTGACATATTTGTTTTGATATAGGTCCTCGGAACAAGTTTTGTCTTGCTTGGAGCATTCTGAGATAGGACCCCTTACCAATCCAAATTGGAAGCTCTCCAGATAAATAGTTTTCTCCAATGTAAATGGCTCTTATATCAGAAATATTCAGCCATGTTATTGGGAAGTTTCCGGTTAGATTGTTTTGGCTCAGATCTACAATTTGTAAGTCCGACTGATTAGAGCAAGGAGGAATTGATCCAGAAAGCTTGTTATCTGAAAGGTCAAGCAACCAACGGTCTTGCCCAACACACATATCCAATGGTAAGGAACCCTCTAAATGATTTCTACTTAACTTCAACGCCCAAAGACCATCTCTTCCAATTGCAATGCAATCAGGTAAAACACCATTTAGTTCATTGTTACTGATGTCCAATACTTGAAAACTGGTATTGCAAATGCTGAAAGGAATCTCTCCACTTATAGTATTATCATTTAACATTAAATATGAATCTGCATATGGAGTAAAGTTCATGTTGTAACCAAAGGACCCATAAAACTTATTATTTGATAGATCCATAAAATAGATGTTTGAAAGCTGAATTCTCGAAAAACTATTATGTATATCATCAATGAGATTATTACTTGAGAAATCTTGAAATCTGAGATTATTGCTTTCTGATATGAGCGGAAGAGGACCACGAAATAAGTTTTCTGATAAGTTAAGGGACCATAAATTTGGAAGCTTAATTGTAATGTTAGCCGGTAATGCCCCACCAAGATAGTTGTCAGATACATCCAATTTCAAGAGTTTTTTATGAATTAAAAACGGAAGTTGAAGAGGCCCTGTGAAGAAATTTTTGTGCAAATCTAATTGGGTCAAGTTCATATTGTTTTCTAACAAAAACCACACAGATGAAAGAGGACCCTTGGAGCGAGTATTAGAGAGGTCCAGCATTTGTAATTTATGCTGAGAATATAAGAAAGTTAGCTCACCATCAAGAATGCAATTAGCTAGTTTAAGAACTTGAAGCTGAAAAGGCAAATTCACAACTTCGACTTGAAAGTGTGAAGATGTCCTTGTTGAGAGATCCAGAGCTTCCAAATTAGAATGGTTAAAAAATGACCTTATGGATAGATTCCCTTCAATCTTGTTATTTGATAGGAAAAGGTATCTTAGGGACGAGAGTCTTTCAAAAATGGAGGGAAAATTAATTTCAAGATCATTGTTTGACAAGTCAACTAACTCAAGAGAAGAAAGATTTCCCAAACAAGAAGGAAGATTTCCACTAAAACTATTACGTGAAAGATCTAACTCCTCGATATTCTTCAATCGGCATAGCCCTATAAAATTAACAATAAATGTTGTCAAATAAGATTTACAAATGTGGAATCCATAAGATCAATTACGAGGTAGCTAGCATTTCTTTATTTATTTTGTTTTCATTTTTTCTTTATATTTTGTTTAAAAACTCAGTGTAATGCCTGAAATACATATGTAGAACTAGCAACGTACAAACTTGCTAAAAGCGACAGAAAATCTTGTTGAAATTAAAATGGAAACTCATGAATGTACATTAGTCGTTTATGGGGTGAATGTGAAATAAAAATATATATACTGATTGCTTAAATATCAGGAAGATAATTAATCGGGAAGTCTCTTTTAAATTATTTTAAAATGCTCATGCAAGGTTTAATTCCTTCAGATATTCATTAACACAAAAATATATTTTACCGGACCCTAATTTCACTATTCTTGCAGAGCTGCATGAGTAAATGATTAAAATCTAATACCACCTGACACCTGACACCTGACAACAAGAATTAATACTCTTATTATATTAATGTTCAGAATTATACCAAATTTAACAAATTAATTATATGATGCCAAACATCTGTGATCTACCGGTGTAGAGAGACTGCAGAAAATATAACTTAATTTGTTCTTTTGCATTAATAAGAATTAGTTTAATTTGGTAATTAATTGTAAAGTACCTTCTAATTTAAAAGTGTCATTTAGACCATTGTCCACCAACGAAAGGGCTTTAAGAGAAGACCAATGTCCCAAATCAAAAGAACTCCCAGAATAAAGATATAGACATCCGTTTAGACTAACCACCTCCAAATTTAGTGCACTAAGCTCTGTCAGATTTTTCCAATGAAAAATCGATCAAATTGAAGAAAAATGAAAGAAACGTTACTTTTGTCACAAATATAAAATGGTCCATTTATAAAAGGTTACCTTTGACTGGATTGCCTCCCATCATATAATTATCATCCAGATAAAGTGCTCGAAGTGAAAGGTCTAGCATCTCTAGCTTAGTCAAATTGGACCAATATTCAAACCCTGACACAAGAGTTCTCGGATCAGCAAACCAGAAACAGCTCTTTTAAATCGGCAAACCACTTTGAAGTTAGGTCATATATATATATATATATTTTATTCCTTTCCACTCTCCATATGGGGCGGTTTGAATCTTAACTGATTGTATATTAAATATCATGGAAAGATGTGGTATATACAAAGTGGTATTATATACTTTTAACAAAGCATATAGGTAACCTCATAGATGCTAATTAAAAATCTGGCAATTTCAATTTTGTGATGACATGCATGGCTCCACAATTGGCCGTGTATTTTTATTAATTATGAAAAAGTCATGGTAAAAAGTTTCTTCATTAGTATTTGGGAAAGTTTATATATCATTCAATACAAAAGATCATGAATATACATATATATATGGACGAAACTTTCTTGATCAATTAAAGAAGGAAGCACATTAAATAAATCATTAATTAATTGAATTTGGTTACCGTTGATATTGGGCAGACTGTTTATATTATTCCAACTCAGGTCGAGTTTACGAAGTGATGGAACACTCGCCAAATTATATATGATGCTTCCATTCAGGAAGTTCCAAGAAAGGTCTAAAATCTCCAACTTTGTTAAATTGGCCCAAACAAAAAATTGCATTAGGATTTGTTTATTTCTTTCTTCTTTCCTTTTGATAAAAAATAGGGTCATGTCCCTATTTATATATTGATTACTTCTTTCTTCTTTTCTTAACACGAATAAACCTGAAATTGACCAGTGGTTATTCTAATAAATTAAGGTAAATATACATTTCGGATGTTGTTTTATATTATTTTATTTTATTTGTATTGCACTTGTTCTACTAGAAAATTCGCATTTTTTAATTAATACAATTGGAAAGTGTAATTAAGTTGTCCTAAGTTGTCCTAAAGCAATCACGTACGTTAGATATCAACAATAATTAAGTTGTCTTAAAATTGGAGCAATTACAGTTCAGTAGTTTTATTTATAGTCTTCATAAATCAAGCAGATCTGTCAAGTACTCGTACCCACCACAAATGCTAAAGCAAAATGAGAAGTACGTTAGTACTTGTAATTTCATTGTTAATCAACACCAGCCATATATACAGTCAGGCGGGGTATATGTATATAATTCTCAAATAAGAAAGAAATGTGAAGATACATACCAGCACCATCCGTACAATTGTTTATGCCATGTCTAGATAATGACAGAGATCTTAGTTGACGGAGAGGCAAGAACAAAGTGGCATTTAGTAAAATACCCTCCTGATGATAATAATCGTACCAATCATCATCATCAAAGGATATACCAAGGTCAAGTTGAGTTACGTGGCCGGTGATTGGATCGCAGGTGACTCTTTCCCATTGGCAGCACTCCTTGCCTTCCCACTTGCCTTCTAAAGAGTGAATAGGAAAGGATATTGAAGCTTTGATGTGTAGAAGAGCCAACCTCTCCTCTTCCCTACACTGTAATGAGTCTGACCCGCTCACACATACATTCTCCCACTGTACTAGAACCAGAACCAAAACCAGAAACGCTACTGTCAAAAATAACTTCATTGCTTCTATGTTGTGTGATTGATGGCTTGAACAGGCTACATATGTGGCCTGATTTATAGGAGGATGAGGATGATCTTAATTCCAGCAATTGGGTAATCGACCTGTCACAGTCGTTGACGAGCGACTTGAAATTTGAAAGGTCTTCATGTGAGTAATATTAAAAAATAAAATAAAAACACAATTTTTTTTATTTAAAAAAAAAGTATTATAAATGCCTTCTAAATTATGGATTTGTGACAATTAATGTATTGGAGCGCTATATTAAAAGTGAGTGCTGTAATTAATTTTACTAAAAGTAAATTTGATGACTTTAACCT
Source organism: Carex arenaria (assembly GCA_964058825.1). Lineage (NCBI taxonomy): Eukaryota > Viridiplantae > Streptophyta > Magnoliopsida > Poales > Cyperaceae > Carex > Carex arenaria. The sequence continues at coordinate 16,163 of CAXKVW010000053.1, read as the reverse complement.
TTATTTATTTAGATTACTTAATTTATAGCATGTAATTAATTTGGTATATAATTTAGAGTGCTAGACGTCATTAGTTTAACTATCCGTGACATTTTACCATATTTTAACTTACAAAACACAAATAAGGCCATGTTTAGATGTATGAAAATAGCAGTAACTCAAGAATTACAATGATGTATTATTGTTTAGATGTAATTCAAACTCTTTTTTCTTTTTGAAATGGTATAAAATTAGTGTTATTACAATAATATTCTGAATCATATAACTAAAATAACATTTATACAATTTCGAATAGTATAATACAATGGTGGAGCCAAATCTTCAAACTATGTAGATCAAACACATATGGGATAAATCATATACAATTTTTCTACAGAGAATAATAATCCATTTTACAGTACCGTGACTAAATTATATATAAATACCAAAAAAAAATTAAAAAATTGAGAGTAAATTGACCCCATTCATTCTTCTTAGCTCAGCCTTTGGTATAAAATTAACATTTTTCTCATATATATATTATTGCAAAATTATCACTTTTTTGTACTATTCTCACGCACAAACTCAAATAGTACTATTTTAATTACTTTTTAAATTCAATAATACATGAAGTGGTGAAGTTTTCAATCTTTATACATGAGAATGTATAATTAATGATATTATTCGTATCACTTATATCATTTCTAGTTATTCCAAACATAAAAATGCTATAATTTGGAATCAATTTCTCTTAAATTATCAGCCACGTACTGATTCTCACACGAAATGTATGTACATCTACCTTTCAAACTCCCTGATATTTTACAATAGCTACAAACAGTACATTTAATGCCCCATCTTAGAGGCTGGGGAGACACTGTGCTCTGGTTAAATTTTAATTATTTTTCCCAACTTGTTTGAATCATATATGAGCATTAGAATTCCTTGTATAGTACAGAGATTTATCAGTACTGCTCAACTTGATAATCCTCTAGAATTTACAAAAGTAACACTAATGAAGGCTCTATAGTCTGTATGTATACTCCTTTTTTATGTTTCGGCATCAGCCAGGTGAGGTTTCATGTCATCCCATTTTTCCTACCTTTTCCTCGCCTCTTCAACTTTTTTTTTTCAATTAAGGGTTCATAGAGAATCTTTGCATTAGTATGCCAAATCATATTAATTAGTATGAATTATAAGTATCAACTATGTATCAATTGATACATTTCAAGTGGTGTATAAATTTGTTGTTTCAAAAATAAAAATAAACACTATTAATGCCGTGCTGCGCTGCCCTGTACTATTTTTTATGTTTTTTAAAAGAAAATATTATAAATGTCTTCTACATTGTGGATTTGTGACAATTAATGTAACTTGTGAAGATATTAAGTTTGTATAAAGTGCAAACTATGTATTATTACCCAATAAATTAAAGTTTGAACTGTATATTAGTCACATTAATTAATAAAATATATATAATTCGGTCTTTAATAATAATACAAAATAAATAAAATTTGGAACATGGTGCAAAGTTGATGATTTTTTTTAATATATTTTTATCGTTTCAATTGACAAGCCAGAGAGCCTTTTTCTCCTGGGGGCAGAAGTTTTCTCCGGAGCGCGAACATGCATATCAATTGCCAAAATATAGACCTAATTTCAACTTGGAAACGTCTTAATTTGAATAAGACTAAACAGTTGTTGTTTAGTAACCATTAATTGACACATCTCAATTGAGTCGATCATATTCACTCAAATCCATAATCCATTCACTATGTTTGATAAGTTTTGCGGGCATCCCACCTTCCATTCTATCTAATTTTGAGAATTTTAAACTGTTTTATATCATTCACTCGTTCTCAATCTTCATTCAAAAAAATCTATTTGATTTTTATAATTAATATCTATATTATTAGTTGTACTTTTCGGAGCACTATATTAAAAATTAGTGCCGGAGAGACGCGGGACCAAGCACTGAGGGAGGACATGAAGATTATGGAAATGAATCAGTCTTGGGGGCCTTGGAATATAATTCTCTGACTACTCCACTTAGTGTTGACCAAACGGTCCGGTCCGGTCCAAATTCTGCCGGTTCACGGTTCTCACGGTCCAAGGTTCTACACGGTTCGGTTCCGGCGGTTCTAACTTAAAATAGTTGGCTCAAAATCTTACTAGAACCATGGTCCAATTTCACACGGTCTGGTCCGGTCCGGTTCCGGTCCAGTCCGGACAGATCTAAGGTTTTTTTTTTTTTTGCAAAATAGAGGCATGAGTTATTCATAGTAACTTTGTTCATTTTTTTATTCCATGAGTTATTGTTTTGTTAGTCTATAAAGGAGGCTATCAATAACTAATTTTGTCTGGTATTGTAGCTGCAACACAAATCTATCATATGCTATATATTGTGTTGATTAAATGAAGACATGTATTATAATGTATTAATAGGAGCAGAATCAGAATTTTAGAAGAATGAGGTAAAAAATTTAGAGTGTATTAAAATTATTTTTAATATTCATTAAATATATTATATATTTTCTCTAAGAAAAGCATAGAAGTAGAAGTATAAATATATTTTGAGAAAAAGAATTAGGATGAGACATAATTTTATAAATTTTTATATCTTAAGTATATATGTATATATTTTTCTAAGAAAAGGCATATAAATAGAAGCATATTATGAAAAAAATGAACCAGAGGACTGGTGTTCTCCTCTAACTGTAGTGTGGATAATTACGTCACTGACGCATTATGATCCCCAATTAAACAAGAAAACATATCATTTAAATACACTCTGAATTTATTTGGCCCCTTTTTTTTTTTCAAAAGTTTGTATGACAATATAAATTATTATTTTGTACGGTTAAATTAGAATTATTAGGATTTTATTCAAAACACACAAAAAAATGGAAGTGCAATGTGCTTCTTATACCCATATTGAAATTGACACACAGTAACTAATATTTTAATTATGTACCACCGTTTATTTTTAATTTTCGAAAGAAAAATTGACCGGGTACAATTTTTTTTGGAAAGAATGCCTCTGTAAACATGCCTCTGAGGTTGTATTTTGGTTTAAGTCCAGTTCTACATGGTTAGGTCCGGTTCGATCCGGTTTTGTCATGGTTCCGGTTTCCACGGTTCACGGTTTTGTTAGGTCCGGTCTGGTACGGTTCTAGTTCAAAATAGTAGCTAAAAATCTTTCTAGAACCTTAAATTGATTCGGTCCGGTCCGGTACGGTTTTGAACCTCGGTCCGGTACGGTTTTGAATCTCAGTCCGGTCCGGTACGGTTTTAATATCTATATTATTAGTTGTACTTTTCGGAGCACTATATTAAAAGTTAGTGCTGGGGAGACGCGGGACCAAGCACTGAGGGAGGACATGAAGATTATGGAAATGAATCAGTCTTGGGGGCCTTGGAATATAATTCTCTGACTACTCCACTTAGTGTTGACCAAACGGTCCGGTCCGGTGCGGTCCGGTCCAAATTCGGCCGGTTCACGGTTACGCACGGGTCACGGTTCTCACGGTCCAAGGTTCTACACGGTTCGGTTCCGGCGGTTCTAACTTAAAATAGTTGGCTCAAAACCTTACTAGAACCATGGTCCAATTTCATACGGTCCTGTCCGGTTCCGGTCCAGTCCGGACAGATCTAAGGTTTTTTTTTTTTTTTTCAAAATAGAGGCATGAGTTATTCATAGTAACTTTGTTCATTTTTTTATTCCATGAGTTATTGTTTTGTTAGTCTATAAAGGAGGCTATCAATAACTAATTTTGTCTGGTATTGTAGCTGCAACACAAATCTATCATATGCTATATATTGTGTTGATTAAATGAAGACATGTATTATAATGTATTAATAGGAGTAGAATCAGAATTTTTAGAAGGATGAGATAAAAATTTTAGAGTGATATGGGCTATAAAATTATTTTTAATATTTATTAAATATATTATATATTTTCTCTAAGAAAAGCATAGAAGTAGAAGTATAAATATATTTTGAGAAAAATAATTAAGATGAGACATAATTTTATAAATTTTTATATCTTAAGTATATATGTATATATTTTTTTTAGAAAAGGCATATAAATAGAAGCATATTATTAAAAAAAATTGGACCAGAGGACTGGTGTTCTCCTCTAACTTTAGTGTGGATAATTACGTCACTGACGCATTATTATCCCCAATAAAACAAGAAAACATATCATTTAAATACACTCTGAATTTACTTGGCCCTTTTTTTTTCAAAAGTTTGTATGACAATATAAATTATTATTTTGTACGGTTAAGTTAGAATTATTAGGATTTTATTCAAAACACACAAAAAAATGGAAGTGCAATGTGCTTCTTATACCCATATTGAAATTGACACACAGTAACTAATATTTTAATTATGTACCACCGTTTATTTTTAATTTTCGAAAGAAAAATTGACCGGGTACAATTTTTTTTGGAAAGAATGCCTCTGTAAACATGCCTCTGAGGTTGTATTTTGGTTTAAGTCCAGTTCTACATGGTTAGGTCCGGTTCGGTCCGGTTTTGTCATGGTTCCGGTTTCCACGGTTCACGGTTTTGTTAGGTCCGGTCTGGTACGGTTCTAGTTCAAAATAGTAGCTAAAAATCTTTCTAGAACCTTAAATTGATTCGGTCCGGTCCGGTACGGTTTTGAACCTCGGTCCGGTACGGTTTTGAATCTCGGTCCGGTCCGGTACGGTTTTAATATCTATATTATTAGTTGTACTTTTCGGAGCACTATATTAAAAGTTAGTGCTGGGGAGACGCGGGACCAAGCACTGAGGGAGGACATGAAGATTATGGAAATGAATCAGTCTTGGGGGCCTTGGAATATAATTCTCTTACTACTCCACTTAGTGTTGACCAAACGGTCCGGTCCGGTGCGGTCCGGTCCAAATTCGGCCGGTTCACGGTTACGCACGGGTCACGGTTCTCACGGTCCAAGGTTCTACACGGTTCGGTTCCGGCGGTTCTAACTTAAAATAGTTGGCTCAAAACCTTACTAGAACCATGGTCCAATTTCATACGGTCCTGTCCGGTTCCGGTCCAGTCCGGACAGATCTAAGGTTTTTTTTTTTTTTTTCAAAATAGAGGCATGAGTTATTCATAGTAACTTTGTTCATTTTTTTATTCCATGAGTTATTGTTTTGTTAGTCTATAAAGGAGGCTATCAATAACTAATTTTGTCTGGTATTGTAGCTGCAACACAAATCTATCATCTGCTATATATTGTGTTGATTAAATGAAGACATGTATTATAATGTATTAATAGGAGTAGAATCAGAATTTTTAGAAGGATGAGGTAAAAATTTTAGAGTGATATGGGCTATAAAATTATTTTTAATATTTATTAAATATATTATATATTTTCTCTAAGAAAAGCATAGAAGTAGAAGTATAAATATATTTTGAGAAAAATAATTAAGATGAGACATAATTTTATAAATTTTTATATCTTAAGTATATATGTATATATTTTTTTTAGAAAAGGCATATAAATAGAAGCATATTATTAAAAAAAATTGGACCAGAGGACTAGTGTTCTCCTCTAACTTTAGTGTGGATAATTACGTCACTGACGCATTATTATCCCCAATAAAACAAGAAAACATATCATTTAAATACACTCTGAATTTACTTGGCCCTTTTTTTTTCAAAAGTTTGTATGACAATATAAATTATTATTTTGTACGGTTAAGTTAGAATTATTAGGATTTTATTCAAAACACACAAAAAAATGGAAGTGCAATGTGCTTCTTATACCCATATTGAAATTGACACACAGTAACTAATATTTTAATTATGTACCACTGTTTATTTTTAATTTTGGTAAGAAAAATTGAACGGGTGCAATTTTTTTTTGGAAAGAATGTCTCTGTAAACATGCCTCTGAGGTTCTATTTTGGTTTAAATCTGGTTCTACACGTTTAGGTCCGGTCCGGTCCGGTTTTGTCATAGTTCCGGTTTCCACGGTTCACAGTTTTGTTAGGTCCGGTCTAGTACGGTTCTAGTTCAAAATAGTAGCGAAAAATCTTTCTAGAACCTTAAAATTATTCGGTCTGGTCCGGTACGGGTTTGAACCTCGGTCCAGTTCGGTACGGATGAGGTCCACGGTTCCCACGGTTCGGTTCTAGAACCCCCAGTTTTTTTCAAAATACTAACTCCACTGACGACAACTAGGAGGAGGTCCACCTGGGCCATAATTAATGGGGAAGGGAGGAATATGCGCACTTAGGGGCTGTTAGGCAATTGCACTTTTTGGGAACCTATTTTAATGAATTTACTTATTTGTAGGATTTTATTGAAAGTAAATTTGCATGATTCTAACTTTTATTTAGATTATTTAATTAATTTATAAAAAGTTAGATCATTTAATTAATTTATAGTATTTGTAATTTTGGAATCTAATTTATAGTCCTAGACGTCATTTGTTTAACTGACTGTGACATTTTACAATATTTTAAATTACAAAACACTAATAAGGACATGTTTAGATGTATGAAACTAGCAGTAACTCGAAAACAACAACGATCTATTATTGTTTAGATGTAATTCAAACATTTGTTTTCTTTCTTGAAATGGTATGAAATTGTGTTATTACACTAATATTCCGAATCATATAACTAAAATAACATTTATACAATTTCAAATAGTACTAAAATGCAATGGCGGAGCCAAACTTTCAAACTATATAAATCAAACACATATGGGATAAATCATATATAATTTTTCTGCAGAGAATAATAGTCCAGTTTACAGTACCATGACATTTTACCCTAAATTATATTGAAAATTATATATAAATACAAAAAAAAATTAAAAAAATTTGAGAGTAAATTGACCCATTCATTTTCTATTCCATTCATTGTGTTTGATAAGTCTTGCGGGCATCCCACCTTCCATTCCACCTAATATTGAGAATTTTAAACTGTTTTATATCATTCACTCGTTCTCAATCTTCATTCAAAAAAATATATTTGATTTCTATAATTAATATCTATATTATTAGTTGTACTTTTTGGAGCACTATATTAAAAGTTGGTGCTGGAGAGACGCGGGATCAAGCACTGAGGGAGGACATGAAGATTATGGAAATGAATCAGTCTTGGGGGCCTTGGAATATAATTCTCTGATTACTCCATTGACGACGAGGAGGAGGAGGTCCACCTGGGCCAGAATTAATGGGGAAGGGAGGAATATGCGCACTTTGGGACTGTTAGGCTATTGTACCTTTTGGGTACCTATTTTAATGAATTTACTTATTTGCATGATTTTATTGAAAGTAAATTTGCATGATTCTAACTTCTATTTAGATTATTTAATTAATTTATAGTATATGTAATTTTGGAATCTAATTTATAGTCCTAGACGTCATTTGTTTAACTAACTGTGACATTTTACAATATATTAAATTACAAAACACTAATAAGGACATGTTTATATGTATGAAACTAGCAGTAACTCGAAAACAACAACGATCTATTCTTGTTTAGATGTAATTCAAACATTTGTTTTCTTTTTTGAAATGGTATAAAATTTGTTATTACACTAATATTCCGAATCATATAACTATTATAACATTTATACAATTTCAAATAGTACTAAAATGCAATGGCTGAGCCAAACTTTCAAACTATATAGATCAAACACATATGGGATAAATCATATACAATTTTTCTGCAGAGAATGATAGTCCAATTTACAATACCATGACATTTTATTCTAAATTATATAGAAAATTATATATAAATACAAAAAAAAAATTAAAAAAAATTGAGAGTAAATTGACCCATTCATTTTCTATTCCATTCATTGTGTTTGATAAGTCTTGCGGGCATCCCACCTTCCATTCCACCTAATTTTGAGAATTTTAAACTGTTTTATATCATTCACTCGTTCTGAATCTTCATTCAAAAAAATATATTTGATTTCTATAATTAATATCTATATTATTAGTTGTACTTTTCGGAGCACTATATTAAAAGTTAGTGCTGGAGAGAGGCGGGACCAAGCATTGAGGGAGGACATGAAGATTATGGAAATGAATCAGTCTTGAGGGCCTTGGAATATAATTCTCTGACTACTCCACTAATATTTTATTTGCACCCACTTACTTTTGAACTTTCATAACAAAACAACATCCCTTGTTACATCAATATGCTACACCAGAATTAGTTCCCTCTAAACTAGCCATCAAGAGTCTCATTTCTCCTCAATCAAATCAATAGACCAATATTCATGATAATAACCTATCAAGAATATTTAATTGAAATGCGATATTTTTTATATACTTGTATATCAACTGAAGACAAAAAAAAACGAACAAATTAATATTTCTTTAAGATAATTAACAAGAGTTCACGATGAAAACATTAAAATTTTATTTATTTTCATCTGTTTGCATTCATTCTAATTTGTTTCAGTACGATGTATGTGGGAAACCTTTAATTTTAATTTTATATGTTTTCATTCAAAAAAAAAAAAAAATCTTACATGTAGTTGATGAATCGGCATAACTCACGCCAAATAACAGAGCAACCTGAAAATTAAAGATATATAGCAAGTTAATTGATCACTTGATCAAAAGTAGCAACATAAACGAAATAGTGATGAAACAAATATTAATTTGCTAGAATGCAATATGCAAACGTATACTGTAAAGTAACAAACCAGTGTTTCAAGTAATAGGTAATAGGAATAACTATTAGATGGGCCCATGTCATATTCACCGTTCTTTTGATAAAAAATCTACTCTTGCAAAAAATATCAGAAACTTTTATTTTTAGATACAAGTAAACTTTTATTTTCACAACGTTGCACGGTTGGCCAAAAAAATAATTCCATTGCAAAAGAACCAAAAATCTTTTGCAGTTCCTTACGGTTATATTTCTTACAATTCAACACTTAAATTTTCCACATTCAAATAATTATAATTTGATTTACATATTAAATTAATAAAATATACATTTTTGACAATTAATTCGTTGACAATAAATTTTAACAACAAACTAATTTTAATCAGAATAAATTAATTTGCAGGTCAAACAAATCCAACAAAAAATACACAAATTCAAATATTTAAAAGGCGTAACTTTTGATAAGAAAAAATGATTTGTTTTTTCGTTATGACCTTATTCCGGAAAGTTGTGAAAAGATCTATTATCGGGCATAAGCCCGTAACGGTTGTTTTGAGATAGAAAAAAATTGTCTGAAACCCGAAAAATCTCATTTATGTTCAATACAATAACTCCTAAATTTAAATTTAAAATAACAAATCAATATAATAAGTTTCTTATTTACATACAATTCAACACTTTAATTTTTACATTATAACAATTCTATTTTAATTTGAAAAACAAGTTCGGAAAATAATTTGTGAATAAAATAACATAGGATAAAGGATCCGCACAAATATACGGTTAATTTACATAATGGGATTTTGGAACAACGTGGTAAAACGGTATTTCCATGTTTAATTGTGGACTAAATTAGGCCAGTCAAAATAATTTATGTTTGGTTGTGCCTAAATTAATGAGGAGACTAAGGTGAAATGGTTCAACTTTAATGATAGTGGACCCTAGTGGCATAAAATTGAAGAAAAATTTAAGACACTTTAGGAGGTGGGTTAATTTAGACCTGTTTATGTTGGACTAAATTTAAAGCAATTTCATGTTAGGCTAGTCAGTTTAAATCATGTTTGGTGGAATAATAGTGGCCTAAAATATTTATTCCACCTTTAGTCCACAACCAAACATGGGGTAAGGGATTAATCTCAATTTTGCAGATCATTTGAGCATCTTCATCCTAATAAACATTAGAAGTTAAAATTAACCACGCCACTGAGTTTAGCAATTAAGAGATCCATAATTTCTAAATCACTCCATCCCATAAATTAATTATGAATTGCAATTAAGGGACTCATTTACGGAAAGAAAGAATTTAAACCAATCAATTAGCCAGCATGTAATTAAGAAAATATTTTATTTTAAAGCAAACTTGTTAATTTAAAAACTGTAATACATCCCAGCAATTACATTAACAATTAATACATCAAATTAGCAATCTAAAAGAAATCACCGGTGTAGATGCTTAAGGAACTTTTAAAGAAATTAACTGTAGAACTTGTTATGGGCCCCCTGTTACTAATATTTCGCAACTCTTCCGTGCACTCTTGTTGGATATCAATTTGGGTGATATGAATTATTGTTTCTGATGAGTTCACCTAGATAAAGAATCCTGCTGATATCTGGATCGTTGGCTGTTCTTTGCTCTATTAGTTAATGGATTCTTTCTATTTTTTTTTAATAAGAAATTTTCTTCTCTTGTAGCAACTTACTTTTGAACATTTAAAAAAAAATATTCTCTTGTTACATGAACATACTACACGAAAATTAGTTCCCTCAATCAAATCAATAGTCCAATAGTAGAGCTCCTTTGTAAAAAGTGTATGCACTTATTTAATTTTCTTTCGAAATTTTCAAGTATCTTCATTATAGCTGGAGTATCCGCTCAGCCTGTTCGCGTATCTTCTGCATTAACTCAAAAGGGAATCTTTTGAATTAATTCATTTCAGCCATATGATTTTAAACAAAGTCAATCCGCACGGATCTTAAAACAGATTGGATGATCCAGATGAAATAACTCAAAAGATTCCCTTTTAAGTTAATGCAGAGGATACGAATTCCAGCTACCACACACATTTGAGGAAACTTCAGTCAAACAATTTTGTCGGACATGCCTTATATGCAGAAGTGGTCTTTGAGATTCGTACCAGTTTGAAATAAACGGTCATTATCTTATTTTTATTAGATACCTGTCTACCTGACAAGATCTGAATTCTTATGATTGACACCCAACGAGTTGATGAACTGGTTCAACTTAACAGTTAAATTGATCTGACGCAACTATTCTGAGTGCTCCCAAGTACCAAATCAATCGAAATTTTGCATCAATTATAAATCAAGAGAAATATCACTATGTTAGCCCATAAACTGAGCCCAACAGCAATTTAATGGCACACTCACCACAAGCATAACAAAATATCTGCTTCTTTCCTCCTTCTTTTTGCTTTTATTCACACTACACTTGATAGAATCTGATTTTATTTTTTTATCATGTACCTATTTCTATGTACGTACAAATACTAAATTTTTTTAGGGTTCTAGTACACCATCCAATCCACATTGAAGTTGTTCGTGTGAATCTTAATGCAAATAAGACAACTCTGACCTGACAACGAACTCATCGGACTGCCCCTGATTCCAACCAAACACTAATGAGTCCATGCTACTACTACATAATATAACTCCTTTGCACATATGCTTTACTCATAATTAATAACTAGATAGATAGACTAATACAAACTAACTAATGATAAAATTTAATGACTGAATCTACATATAGAGCTAATGGCTACTGGCTACAGTTAAACAAACACTAACCAAATATGTTCATATATATAACAGCTAGTGGTGCTTAATTTTGACAAGGAATTCATTGTCACCAATAATTTTAATTAGGCAAAGGTCGCCTAAACGAACACCGTTTGCCTCACAAAACTTGCTCCACCCCTTACCAAGATTATTGTAGTTGCCACAAACTTTGTATTTCACAGGGTATGCCTCTCGGCTTTCATTCCTCACCGTGGCCTCGCCTTCCACTACTACAGAATATGGTGATTGTACACGGATAATCACAAAGAGCTACACGGATTTTCTGCAGTGTAGGATATTAGGGTGTAGGAATGTCCCATCTTTTGCAAACGGATATTTATCCGTGTGCAATTATCAACAATCTACACGGATTTCTACTTAAAAGCCGTGTAGAAATCCAACTAGAGCTACACGGTTTTTTAATAAAAAATCCGTGTAGGAATATCAACATTCCTACACGGATTTTTAAGTAAAAATCCGTGTAGAATTGTTTCCTACACGGATTTTTAAATAAAAATCCGTGTAGGAAGGTTGCTGAACCGTTTTTTTTTTTTTTTTTTTTTTTTTTTTTTTTTTTTTTTTTAAAGCTAGCCTCCACTTTTGCTAGCCAGTAATTATATATTTCAGATTGAATATACATAATCTTTTGCAAAAATAAATTTATAGCATTTTGTATATGCATAGCCTTTTGCAAAAATAAATACATAGCCATTTGCAACATATATATATACATAGCCTTTTTTACATGCAATCTCATGTGATCTAACACATAACATACACTTCTCAAGATCCAATACAATGTTTGTATAAACATTATGTCCTTACCACTTAGCAACCATGTGATCAAGGTTTGGGCCAAATTTCCATAAGTTGGGCTCATGTTGCCAAAACTCATGGCTATGATCTACTCTAGCACGAAATTTCATACATACTAAGTTATATTAGATCCAACATATCAAAAAGGAAGTTTGCATGTGATCCATGACATGATGTATCTTGGTTAAAGGTCTCCAACAATATTGCATCTCCAATAAAAAATACAAGGATCAACATATTAATTTGTGCATACATACATACATCATAGAGAATAAAAATTCTCAATTAAAATTTATACATAAAATTAATTGAACCTGTATGGCTTTTATACGAACCACTGAAAATCAATTTCGTAAGAAAAAAATTATTGCATCTTATATGAATTTATGGAGGGAGGGTGGCGAAGAGGATAGTAACCAACCAAGGCGAAGATGACAGTAACCAACCAAAATCCTACAAAACTGAAAAGAAAAATAAAAGAGAAATAAGCAATAATAATTACACATGACCTAAATAAGCAATAATAAGTAACAGAAAATTAGATAACCTTAGCAAGATAGAGAGGAGAAAATAACAACTTCAAATATCTCAAATCCCAGTTGTGCTACGAGCTGAAATCAGACCAATATTTTAATACAGAGATAGAGAGAGAGAGAGAGAGAGAGAGAGAGTATTATAAAATCAAAACGGCGTTGGAGGGAAAATGTCTTTTTATATAACCAAAACCCTAAAACTACCTTTCTACACGTATTTTTCACTATAAATCCGTGTAGCTCTCTAGCCTTTTTACATTGTTATTTAAAGAATAATCCGTGTACAATAATCCCTTCCTACACGGATTTTTTAATAAAAATCCGTGTAGCTCTCTATCCTTTCTACACTGTTATTTAAACAATAATCCGTGTACAATAACCCTTTCCTACACGGATTTTTTAATAAAAATCCGTGTAGCTCTCTCACCATTCCTACACGGATATTTAACTAAATATCCGTGTAGGAAATGTAAACTTCAAACGGCTTTTTTGAAACATTGTTTTTCAATGAAATATCCGTGTGGGATTCTTAGAGATATCATTGATCATTGGAAAAATCCTATTTGGTACACGGTTTTACATAAAACCGAGAAAATCCGTGTACAACCACAGTGTAGGAAGCGCCATTCTGTAGTAGTAATTCTGTGAGTTCATATTGCGAGTGATCACAGAAGCCTTTTCTCAGGGGCTGGAAAGAAATAAGAGTCAATGAGGAAATTATAATACTTTCTTACAAGAAAAATAGGAAATAAATAATGGAAATGCCAAGAGGAACATCTATTGTATGTTGTTTATTTGTTTGTTTTTTTAATTGCAGGGAAACGTGAATATGCGTACCAAGTATCTGAGGCTGTAGTCTTTATTGATGGCAATGATTCCACTATTTTTCTTATTTGATCCACTTACTGAGGTTGTAATCTTCATTGATGCATTGGAATTTACATTCTTCACAAGTTGTGATCTCTTGCCTCTTTGGTTGACTCCTCTATTTTGCTTATTTGAATTTTGGGTTTTCTTATCCACATTGGAAGGTATTGTTGCTGCATAAGAAATGTATACTAAAATTAACAAATTGGAATAAATATCAAGGTCAATGAAGCAAAGATTTATCTTACTTCCTTCATCCGGATAGCCTGATGCCAGTTGTGTCTTCTATTATACAGTTAAAATTTGGATTAATGCTGAATATATACTAGATCGGCAGTCTGATCACAATTTTGAAATAGTCCCTTAGATTCATTCATAAATGACAAACCTTTCTTGCCCTTTTTATCCTTCAGATATTTCATTTTAGTGGTCTCTGGCTCTATGTCTTCAGATCCAGTGTAGGAATCGTCAGCGTTGCTTCCTGGAGCAAGTACCATTATAAAATTAATTAAAAATTATAAAATGAGGCCAAAATTTTGTAAATTATAGTCACAAAATCTTTTAAACTTGTTTTTTTTTATCTGAAAGATGGTGACTTAGCCCCAATTTTGCACAAGTTTAGACCGAACAAGTTGAAGAGTTAGACCTGAGATAAGACGGCTTAGACCGAACTGCTAAGTATTTTTTTTTAACCCACTGACTAGAATGTCAAGTGAAGGTCATATCAATCATTTAGTATTTAATCAAAAATATTGGCCAGTTATGTAAGATACTTCATATTTTGATCATACAGGAAAAAAATTCTAAATTATCCCTAGGATTTAAATAAAATTATCGATTTATAAAACAAGGCATTCATTGTAGATGCATCAGAATAGACTTTCGAACTATGGAGACCAAATACATATGGAGGTCAATCATATAAAATCTTCATCTAGAGAATAAGGATCAATTTTACAATACCATGATATTTAAGCTAAATTATTTAGAAAATTAGATAAAATGTAAAAAAATGGTGGTCAATTGATGGGCCGAAAGGATCAAATTCCCTTCACCTTTGTTTAATTTTTAACAAAAATGCCCCCACAATCAGACCATATTAGAACCAGTCCACATATACACAACCATAGAACTAACCATCATGTGAAACATCATGCGCCTGGCGACCCTCTCTATGAGCATTTCTTTTTCCATGTGCAGTGCCATTGTACTCTTTGAGGCAAGATGTATTGTCAAAAATTTCAATAGAGAAACTTGATTGCCCCTTATGAGAGAACACCATGGAGTAACCGTGTTGTATCTTGTGGGCTTTTAGAAACTCAGGCCATCCATTTGTGAAGTAAGTGTTGGTCTTGTACATCCTCAGCTCCACATCCCATGTTTTTCCTAAGGGACTCAATATTGAGACCGTGTTGAAAGCGGTGAGTAGCCTTGCAAACTTGACTGGGATTCTCTGCATGGTACAACTATTTGTAATAAGATATGACTCCAATTCAATTCAATATTTATTTGAAATAATGTTATACATTACAAATTAGATGATGAAATAAAATGCTCCAAATAATATTCCATAAGCAATGCAGGTACTTAAAATCTCCAAGTACATTTTTTTTATTTTGAGATTTTTATTATAGGTGAAAAAAAGGAACATATGCGTTCACATTTTTACTTTAAATCAATGTAAAACATACATACATACATACAAATATTTCTAAAATATTATACCGGAGACTACAGAACATACATGATAAATTAAAGAGATAGATGTGAAGTAATTAATACCATTTTCTTTTCACTGCCAGGAAGCAAAAGGCTGATAAAGAATTTCGCCATGTCGGGTCAAATCTACGAAGGAGATTAAAAAAAATTGTTCTTTTGAGTGTTCTAATGAAAGCTTTAGGAAGTTTGTGTAATCTTAACTATTTTTGGTTTCGTTCTATGTACTGTTGTAACTAAGGCTACTATCTAAAGATGAAGTCTTATAAATAAACAAAGATAGATATACTAGAGGGCGAAAAAGGTGATGAAATAGAAGAGGGATCAAATTCTTCCAGCAGTTTTATCCTCTCAATGTCTCCCAAACGATCTCTCTTCTCTTAATCAATGGAGCTCCAAAAGGGTTGGTATTGAACTGGAGGTAAGTGTGACGCTGGGAGAATTAGTGGAGAATGAAGCAGCAAGCAGGTGATATGGTTGATGCACACCAACTGTTTGAGAAAATTCCTGTGAGAATGAAAAACAGAGAACCCACTTGGATTGGGGAATAACTTCAATGGCGAATGAGCATTAATGGCGAATGTGTAGGAGGAGTTGTAATAAACCGTGTAGATTGTAGGCATGCAGAGGAAAGAGAAATAAAAGTAGTTGGTTGTATTCAATTGCAATTGTATGTAAAAATTGACAACGCGCATTAAAGGTTTCTTCCAATTTTTTGTTTTATTTATTGTACTCTCAAGGTCTTTTCTGCTTTTATTACATCCTCTGTCACCCATGTTTTCTCTTATCATTACTGTTGTAACTAC